>JAEANM010025680.1:0-10895 GCA_017656035.1 Myanophis thanlyinensis
GGGGCGGTGCACAGCCATTTAAAAAGATACATAAAAAAGTTAAAAAATAGTTTAAGAAAAATTAAATCCAGGCCCACGTTATAAAATAAATTAAAATTTTTAAATAGGTCATTTAAGAATTTAAGAACAAATTTAAGACCCCGTTAAGTATTAGGCCATTAAACTACAGTTCCTACCATTGCTTATTACTACTAATTGCCTGTTGAAAATAGGTTTAGCAACGTTTAGAAGTCTACTGGTTTTTCTGATTCTCAAGTAATTATCATCCGTTCCTCAACCTTCCTAGAAATAGTTAAGTTTATTATGGTATATATCCTGCTTTCACTACTAGAGTCCCAAGATCCTGCACATTAGATTAAGAGGGAATACTAGTCTCTAAACTTTATTTGCACATTTGGTTTCTACAGCTGCCTCCTCATGCAAGACTGAGCAGCTGAAACCCAATGAATTTAGAAGAAGTGGAATTTTTGAATCCAGGAATGTGCTTTTTCCAAAAGGCCAACTGGGTTTCCTTGTTGTTGTTGTTTTTGTTTGAAAACATTTGCTTTTTATCCAAGAAGCTTCATACCAAAAACAAAATCCAGTTGCCTTTTGGAAAAAGCGTCTAGGCTGCCATGACCTTGGGTGACAATCTCTATAGACAATCCATGACTTCTCAGTCTAAAATCAACACTTTTACTTCTTCCTTGTTTCTGAAAGAAAAAAAGAAAAGCTGTCTGAATTCTGTTTAGAATCATCCTTTCAAATTGACATGAAGGTTACTTTGTGTCATACTCCCACACACCTGTATAAATACAAGAGCTACCTGTGCTGTTTCATCATCTTTGTAAACCATCCAACCCAAACATTCAAATTCTAAGGGAATATATGCTCTTTTAAACAAGTAGAAACCTTGGCCAAGAATCTCTTGGAAATCAAACTAGCTTCTTCCTTACTGGTTTTAAAGGAAAATTTTGTATACTTAATTATTTTGGAAAGCTTTGTTTTATTTATATCAGGTGCTGTCTTATTATTTTCCATTATTCCTTATTTGTTACCTTTATGTTTATCTTTCTGTTTACTTTGGGTTTTGACTGGGGTTTTTTTATGCTATTACTATTGCGATTTTGAATGGACTGTGGATGTTTTAATTTTGGATTTATATACACCAAGCTACCAAGTTATTTTATTGCAATGGGATAGAAGACAGTAGAGATAAAATGCATTTCTTTTCTTTCTAGCCCCACAGGCAGATTGTTCTCCTTCCATTGGTGACCTTCCAAAAGTGTTTACCTATTTTTAGGCATTTTTAGCAATTTTTAAGCTAAATAAGTTTCCAACACAGTAGCTTCATTATGCTTTGGTTAGTGGGAGTGGGCTGTTTGTTCTCACTTTGATTCCTTTAGCAGGTGGAACTGGAATACTTGCAAAATTATTGTTCTGGCTGTGTGCATTTGTGAAGGAAGCATTTGTGTTCTCCAACACCTGTGCGTGCTACACTTCACTAGTCTTCATTCTGTTGATATTGTCAGCCAACCTACACTCTTCGTAGACTATGCATGCATAACAGAAATCCCTTAGTCTCCCCTCTTCTCTGGCCCTCAAATAATCTCGGATTATATTTGCTAAAAGTTCACAGCATAAATTCTTACTGCTTCCAACTGGGAATGGACCTATTTTGTAATTTAAATATCACTATTAAAAAAGATGTCCAGAACTTTCTCATACCCATGAGCAATATGGGGCCCTCAAACCCTTATCTTGAATGTGAATGGGTCTAAAAATTTGAATGAAGGCAAATATATGTTCCCAGATTCTGATGAGAGAGAAGTTCTCTGAGAAGAGAGGCTCCATCATGAGTCTAAACCTCTGGTCCTGGATTGGATCCAGGGGTGGAAACTGACTGGTTTTGCTACCAGTTTGGTGCACGCGCATGCACACCAAACGCACTGCAGCGTGGCTCTTTAAAGTGTTTTTAGAGGCACCAGAGGCAGCAGGGATCACCAGGAAGGCTCCATAGACACTCCAAACAGCTGATTCAGGTAAGCAAGAAAAAAAACGAAGCTCATATAAGGAAGGATAAGGGCAGGGGCAGGTGGGCGGGGCCAATTTCAAATCTCTACTACCGCTTCTGGTGATGTGGTGCGATCCGGCTGAATTTCACCACTGATTGGCTCCTACACTAAAAAGTTGGTTTATCTCATCCTAGACATTGCTTTGCTGCAAGCTCTGCTTTTTTGCTTCCAGTTCTGTCTCCGAGATTGATAACTCCATTTTTCATTTGCAAGCTATGAGAAGTTTATAAGGATTGCATTCCTTTTGAGTTAGTACACATCAGTTTTGACTTCAGTGGAATGGAAATGTTTATTGCTGAGAAACTTTAATGCCCACAATCATGCGTGTTGATCTGTCTTAAATTTCTTTTACTTCCTGAAATAGTTGGTGCCAGTTAATCACAAAGGTTCATTCTGGGAACAAAATCAGCACTTCTTAACATTATACATATAAGTTCTTAAAGTCATTTGGCAGCACCCTCTATCAACTCAATGCACAGAGTAAAGGCTGAAAAATAGAAGATAAGCATTCAAGTTCACACACTTGCCAAACTTTAATGAGGTCACTTGTTTCTGGGTTCCAGTCTTGGGGAATGTGATTTTGATTAACCTCATATCCTGCTCATGGGCTTCCAAAAGACATCTTGTAGGAACAGCATGCTGGACTACATGAGCCTTTGGTTTTATGCCCATAAAACTAACTTTTGCTTTTTATGCATCTTTAATTCTCTGCTAATGAACTGTAGGATTTGTCCACATAAGCAAGAAAAAAAAAAAAACCCTCACGCATGCTTTTTTTTTTTAGTGTTAGAAAATCTTTTTTTTTTTTTTTAGCTTGTCCTCCTTTTATACGACGGCCCAAATGATTAGATATCTAGATTGAATAGCTGAGTTCTGCAACACGGTCTGACTCATATTTTTTTTTTTGCCATTGCAGATAAACTCAACCTTACAAGGGACATTTAAAAAAAAAAAGCACTGTAGTTTTATGGCTGCTGTTTATGATTGCTGGATTGCCACTTGTCGAGCTTATCTGCATAGCCAAAGCAATCAGACCTGCGGAATGAAACCAAGTTAATGGACAGCTTCCATCATTATGGGAGGCCGGGGCACTGCTGGATCATCATGCAAATGAGATGTTCGACAGGTCCATTTAGAAAACATGCCCCCAAGCAAAAGTTGGCTAAACTGCCCACATGGTCTGTGTGCGTTGTCATCTTTCTGCTTTTGTTGTTGTTGTTGCTTTGGCATGAGCACACCTCTGAAAACAGGCCCTGCTCTTTATTTCTCAGTCCATGTCAGAAGGCTGTTATAGCTGATTATATGAAGATTACAGAGTTACGAGGCAATTATGTTCCTATGTAATAATTAATCTCTTTTCCTATCCACCTGTTTTCTCTCATACTTTTAGAATCAATGACTTTCCATTGCCTTTTCTTTATAGTTAGGCAATCTGTTCAGCTCCAAAGAGAATTCACTCGTTGGCTTCATTCTTGTTTATATTAAGATCAAAATTTATTACACAACTTAGCTTATATCTATATCTGAGGGGTAGGAGAGTCCAAATATGCAGAAGCTGTTTAGGGTTGATGATGCTCCCTTCTTAACACTTTGGGACTCCCTGTTGTTTCAGTGATTTATGAAAGCTTTTTTTTTTAAAAAAAAATTAAGCTTATTTACTGTGCCTATAGCTCCGTGGTTCTCACTGCTTTTAGTTCTCTATATCTTTTCAGTTCAAATTTGGGGGATTTTTTTTTTTTTTTATCATTATGTTGCTATAAAATAAAAGGTCTGTGAAGCCAAAGGAATTAGAGTAAGTAGATGAAATATCCAGCTTTGGCTACTTCCAAATGAAATGTGAAAAGATAATCATGACATAACGAAGTGGGTGAAATCATAATTTTAAGGAGAGATGTTATTTTAAAGATTAATAAAAACAAACGATAAATCATGAATTCCCATTTGCAAAACACTGCGAGGGAGCTGGGAAAAATTAATGAGCCAAGGAGACTGGAATGACTGTGTTTCTGGAAACTTAAAGAGATCTCACACTGGGTACAGCAATTTGGCCTGTTTATCCCAAAGATGGCATTGCCAACCCTCTGCTTTTTAATTGATATGTTCAGCTTTAATACACACAGTCCTTGACTTACAACTACAGTTGGGACCAGAATTTCTGTTGCTAAGCGAGGCAGGTGTTAAGTTTTCATCCAATTTTTCGATGACCTTTTTTGTCATGGTTGTTAAGTGAATCCCATGGTCCTAATGTGAATCCAGCCTCCCCCCCTCCCCCACCATGACTTTGCTTGTCAGAAGCTGGCTGGGCCAATTGCAAATGGTGATCTCATATGACCGTGCAATGCTGCGACTGTCATAAACACGTGCCAGTTGCCAAGTGCTCAGATTTTGACCATGTGACACAGTGGTTGCTGCAGTGGTTTTTACGAGTCATTTCTTTTAATGCCACTGTAATTTTGAATGGTTGCTAAACAATTGGTTATAAGACAAGGACACTGTTGGTTTCTTAATACAGTGCTGTAATGGCAATGGCTAAAAGCTTAATTTTTGTTTGTTTGTTTGTTTAAGCTAGAAGAGCTATGTTACTCCCACACAGTGAGGGTTCTCTGATTCCTATCTGATGTGTTAAGGTTGCCAATAATAAATAGGGCACGCATAACTGTTGTTAAAATGTTCAGACAAGGCTAGAAATAGCCAACTTTATTGTAGATCTCCCTTCCTCTCTAACTTCACCATCCCATCTATATGAAATCAAGCAAATAATTCCTTCCTCTTGTTTGCTAGTTTCCATTTCTTCAAAGCTGTACCGACTAAGGAACTGAAGGCTACAATTCCTCACTCTCTGAGAGTGATCTTTCCTTACCGGCATTTCAGATCCTGCTGGAAATCAAGCACTGTATCTGTTCGAGGAGGAACTAAAATTGCTTTGAAGAGAGATGCTGGTTTTCAAACAGTTGTGAAGGGAGCTAATGGAAGAAGAATAAATATGGGCTTTTTCTCAGTTCCTATTTTATTTGTGGAGATAGAGAAGCAGCCGCAACAGCAGGATGTCATACTGTGATTCATTTTGTTGGTGTTAGGAATGGGAGTGTGACCACTCGCTCTAGTGCACAGAAGCCTCACACACGGAATGTGGCTTTCCACCACAAATAATAGGCAAATAGGCTGGTAATTCAACAGGGTGGGGAATTACGGCCCTTTTTTGACTTGTGAACTTCAACTCCCAGAATTCCATGCTGTCTCAGGAATTCTGGGAGTTGAAGTCCGCAAGTCATAAAGGGGCTATATTTCCTCATCTCTGCCTACAGTAAATAAGTGAAAAGAGCCATGTAGGATATTTGAAAGAGTCCAGCACTGATTTTTGCCAGTAAATAGATGAAACCCTACGGGTTTTCATCAGGATCATGACTTTGTGGAAATTGGGAATTTCAGATCATTTGAATTCTTTCCTCCCTGATATCCTTCCTCTATTTTTTCCTCCTCCTCAAGGGAGTTTTATGGGTCGGAGAAACTTTCAGGACACTTGCATTTTTGTCTCAGGAATATGAACGAAGAGAAGGAGGAAAGTTATTGGGAAGCTTATTATATAACTGGCAAACGGGATGGTTGTTCAACCAAATTATTGAATCAACTTAGGGAAATAGATGCTGTCTTGGAAAAAAAATGCAGGCTACATTTCTACAAAAGTATTTCCTGAAAAATACAAGAAGTCCTCAGTTTACAACAGTTCATTTAGTGACCGTTCAAAGTTACAATGGCACTGAAAAGAGTGACTTATCGTGATTTGAAATTCAGACATTTGGCAATTGACTCGTTTATGACGGTTGCAGTGTCCCAGGGTCATGTGATGCCCTTTTGCAACCTTCCGACAAGCAAAGTCAATGGGTAAACCAGATTCACTTAATAACCAGGTGGCTAACTTATCAGCTGCAGTGATTCACTTAACAACTGTGGCAAGAAAAGACATAAAATGGGGCAAAACTCACTTAGCAAATGTCTCCCTTAGCAACAGAAATTTTGGGCTCAATTGACTCAATAAGTCAAGGACGGCTTTTAAATTACTGTTGCAATTAACCTTCCTTAAGATCATGTTATCTGTAGTTTTTCTGCCCTTGTTGGCTATTCCCATCCGTATACGATCTCAGCAAATTGTGATACTTATCCGTGAGCATGAAACATTGGAAGACTTCATGGCTAACCCTGTATAACAAGTCTAAATGATGATGCTACCAAAGGCCATAGCAATGTATTTTTGCAAAATGTCAAAAAAAAATGACTAAAAAAAAGCTTCACTCTCATCAATACTACCACCACTTTATATCCTGGGGTTAATTCTATGCCATTAAGATTTTATTCCATTTAGAAGCTGTTCAGTAATTACATCTGTGCCATTCCGTTGATAAATCTATCCCCAAAGATTTGAGACTTGGTAGGATATTCACATTTGAAGTCTGTAATCTTAGCGGTAGATGTTAATAAAAGGATGCCATTGTGTGAGAAGTTATGTGGGGAGTATCTTACTATGCGGTAGAGATCAAACTTACCCCTGCATTGCTTAAATGTTTTATTAGGACTTTGGGCTTTTTGGACATAAAGTCCTAAAAATTAATATATTATTCATCAGTCCTAAAAATTCAACACTCCTAAAGATTAATATATTAATAGGGAAAGAATCTGCACTGGATGAGAAATTAATATATTAATAAGAATGGAATCTTTATGGATGAGAAATTTATCTACAAAATGTGTTGGTTTTCTCATTATTTTCAGTGTTCATTGAGCATACAATCCCTGGAAAATGGTTAATGCTGGGAAAACTGTTCCATAATGGTCAGTTTCATGGTGAATCTTGATTTTAATATTTGCATTTACTCACTCAGTCAACAGCACAGAGTACAAAACCATTCACCACTTCATTCAACAGAAAAATATGGGATTACCCATCCTTGTATTCTATATTTTATTTGCCAGTTTGCAAGCCAGTTTACTATAGCAATTAGGGCATCAAGGCTAGGTAGAACTCACCCTAATTCAAATTCTATGTTGTTTTAATCAATAATTGCAATTGGTGATGTGAGGTGTGGCTACAATTTTTTTTTGCTTTTAATAAATGACTTTAAATGTGTTAATCTGAAAAGGGGCTATCAGAATCCTCCTGAATTCTAGTCGTAATGATATGCTGCGTTGAGGCCTTTAAAAGATCGGTATATAATGCTTATCTGTTTTCTTAGAATGAAAATGCCTTCCCACGTTCTCTCTGTGTGTTTGTGTGTATATAATAGAGATATTTATAACTAGTTGAGGACATGTTCCCGTTTTCAATACCTTTCTTATGTGATAGTGGCCTCATGCAGGTCCCCTTACTTTTCACCTGTGTGAGGGTGATTTTTGTAAAAATTTCAAAGGATCAAGACAGATCTTCAAAAAGGTTTACTAAATGAAGCCAAGATGTATATATTCCCATACCTTAACTCTGACCTTCCCTCCTAGCTCCTTTCCCTCCTAGCTCCTTTCTGCATCTATGTGGAATACAGTATTATTTATTATTTCATTTAGGAAAAAATTCCCAGATGGGCAATATGCAAAACCATAAAGACGAATCCTCGTTTCCTCAGCGATCTCTATATCTCAGCTTCGTTTAAATGGAGACAATATTTGAACACAGTTGCTATTCCATATGCAGCTTGAATTGCCACATTTTGGGCACTGTCACGAACTATTAAATTATGTGGTGTGGAAATGCAATAAACAAGTAAATTAAATTTTATTCTCCTGCTTTTAGCAATTGTTCCATTTGAGTCTCCAGGGTATTTTCAATTGTTCATCCTATATATAATATATCTGACACTTCATGCATCTCAGCAATAATTTCTCGTTTTCATTTGCCTCTTGCTTTAAATTGCAGTCCATCTATACTCAATTGGTGATATTTAACTGTTTATCCATGAGAGTTGAGACTTGTCTAATTTTAATCCCAGTCATTTTTTCCTTTCTTTTTTTCTCCTACCTTATTCCCATAATGACCAATTAAAATTTCTCATTAGAGTCTTTCTATTTTATTAGAATTCCCCAACATTTAATTTACTAGCTCCTGTGGAGACACAAACAACCAGTATAGATTCCCTTTCAAAATTAAAATTTCCCACATCTGAGAAACACTCAAATACTCCCAGGATTTTTCATGCTGTCTTGTAATTCAATTCTGTTTTTACCTTTTTCAGTTGAGATACAAGTAACTGAGATGTTTACCTAGAAGTTTTTATAATGGAAGAAGCATTCCTCTTAAATTTCCTAAGAACAGACCAAAAGCGCAGCATAGTGAACATGGTAGTGATGGTTAGGGTTCTTCTTTCTCTGATATTTATAAGTATTGTGATATCTAGCATCAAAGGAAATTCAGGAATGTCCTGCATGGAAATCTGGACAAACAAATCAACCTTTTCCAACCTGGGTGCTTTTCAGATGTATGGAATTCAACTCTCTAGCCAACATCAACTATTTTGATCTGACAGGTCTCAGGTAGGTGAAAGTTTTCTCATTCATGATGGGTATTTTGTCCCAGTGTTGTATTTCTGGTCCAGGGTGCAATCCAGTGGTGGAATTCAAATCTTTTTACTACCGGTTCTGTGGGCGTGGCTTGGTGGGCCTGGCTGGGATGGTCATGTGACTGGGTGGGCAGAGCAATAAAGATTAGGCTAGAAACAACACCAGAATGTTTTTTCTGCCTTCCTTACAGGATTAACCCTGTAAAGTGGAAAAAAAAAACAAAAGGAAATTTCTTCTAACAACTGATTCTCTGAACAGCTTAGAAAATTTGCTACCAGTTCTAGCAAACCTGCTAGAACCTGCTGAATTTCACCTCCGGTGCAATCTAATACACAGTTGGATAGAATCTGCAAAACTGCAAAGTGTGTTGCTTTTGTACTTGTGTCAGAAGTACCAAGGCACTTCTGGGTTGAAAAGATTAACTGGTGACATCACCAATACCCTGGGAACTCTTTTCATGTCCCTGGCAGAAGCTGGAGTGAAGCACAACCCTGACCCATAGCAGCTCTTGGGACTCGAACAGCCAGCTTGCTAACCTCCTGCCCAGCGTCCCAACCACTCGAGCCATCACGGCCCTATTTTTTTGCTAGATAAATGTGTATGATGCTGAATAATCACTACCATTTTTCTTGTTCTTTTTTACTTTTTCTTCCTGAATTTATCCATTTTGTAGATACAAAGAAAAGGAGCAGAAAATAGGTTAAAAGGACACCATAAAATTAGAAAAATAGAATTTAAAATATGTTCCTGTTGGAATATCTTGCATCAATTTGAAACTATATGTCAATAAAGAGCTAATCAGATTATTATGCAATAATTAACAACATAATCAGTATACCTCAAATTATAAATTATAAATAATAAAGTGCAATAATTTGTACCAAATCTAAAAAATTTGACAAATGTTATGTTAGATATAGAATAGAGTTAAATTGTATATCAGGTTTGTTTTTCAGATACAAATTAAATTAAATAAATAATAAATAAATTTAATTTTGGCTTTGTTGCACACTCCCATAACTTAATTCGCCATTTTTAATGGAATGTATTGTTTGTAATTGTAATTTCCAGTGAGACACATAATCAGGTTTTAAGATCTTGTTAAGACAACAATCATAAAACCTTACCCATCCTCCATGAGGTAATGGGATGACTCTTCACATCTTGCACTTGGGGTATTATTCCATCAGTCTAAGTAGATTTGCATATAATTAAAGTTATAAGATATAATGAGACGACAATAGTCATTGAGTATGATTCCCATTCACAATGACTTCATACAACACATTGTTAGGTGTTGTGTTTGTTTTCTTCATCTGTTTTGGGATGCTACTATTTGTATTTGTATCTAACTATATAAACCAGGGGTCTCCAACCTTGGCAATTTGAAGACTTGTGGACTTCAACTCCTGTAATTCCTCAGCCATTGCTGGCTGAGGAATTCTGGGAGTTGAAGTCCACAAGTCTTCAAGTTGCCAAGGTTGGAGATCCCTGATACAAACAACACTTTGCATTGTGTGCTAGAATAAATTAGTTAGGAGATGAGAGCGGGATGTCCAGTCTGCATGGTTAACTGACATGGGACCATGGATGAAAGCTCTTTTACTGGATTAGGTACTGGACTCAGTTGTTTTGTATATTTACCTTCCTCATCAACTGGTTAATGTTGTACTATGTCAGATTAGTTGCTTGGAGTCATACAGATGGTGTCCATTGTGCTAGACCAGTGGTCCCCAACCCCCGGTTCATAGATCAGCACTAGTCCAAGGTATGCCAGAAATCAGGCTGTGCAAACAAGTGAAGTCCCATCCATGGGATGCAGGCAGCACACCAAACCATGCCCCTTCCAGTCTGTGGAAAAACCTCTCCACGGAACCAGTTCCTGGTGCCCAAAGGATTGGAGGCCACTGCATTAGCAGCAACAAAATGGTCCAGGTTGGGAAATATGATTTTCAGGTCAAAAGTATAAACTAACACTGGGAATAGGAACATGGTGCTTTGATGAAGTGAACCAATCCAACTGCCAACCTCAGTCCTTACCAAATCCCATAACTGAAAATCAGTAGCAGAAGTAGTGGTATCACTGGGCCACCTGAACAATACATGGACTTTGAGAAAAATACATCCGTAGGTGGAAAAGTTTACCGTTTTAAAATGGTAAACTTTAACCTATAACCCCCTGAACTGTGTTGAAAAAATTTGATGGCAAAATGGTTTAGTGCAGGGGTGGGCAATTACGGCTCCTTCATGACTCGTGGACTTCAACTTCCAGAATTCCTGAGCCAGCATGGCTGGCTC
>JAEANM010025681.1:0-10895 GCA_017656035.1 Myanophis thanlyinensis
GTCTGCCCTGGCCATAAGAAAGATACAGCACACCGGAAAATGTGTGGAGGGGAAAGCGAATACTTCTGTGCAAATTGAGACTGTGTCTCCACGGGAGAAATAACATGGGACACCCCCCTCAAAAATGACTTTATTACGCTCAAATGGACTGGTGAGAAAGCTCCGTTGCTACAAGAAAGTGAAGGGCCACAGCTTAGTAATAAGGTGTACGCCTAGTGTATAATATGTCAAATCCAATTTGCTGTATCTCCAGTCAAAATAATCTCCCATCAGAAGACAAGTCTCAACCAATTGCCTTTGTTACATTTCACTATAGTAAGTATATCAATATCAACGTCTACAATCTGTACCTGCAGTTACAGACAGATGTGGCCTCCTCTTGAGGGAGCCCTGCTCAGACATGCTGATCAAACTTTTACTCCTCAAGTATTAAAGTCCAAAATGCTCCTTAGTATTAGTAGTTCAGATCTTTTTGGAAAGAGCAATACAGGCAGTCCTTGCCTTACAACCATTTGTTTAGTGGCTACTCAGTTACAACACCACTGAAAAAAGAGACTTATGACCGTTTCCCATACTTAGGATCACTGCAGCATCCCCATGGTCACATGACCAAAATCCAGATGCTTGGCAACTCACATATCTTTATGACATCTGGACTGTCCCAGGGTCATGTGATCCTCATTTGTTACCTTCTTAGCCGGCTTCCGATAAGCAAAGTCAAGGGGGGAACCCAGAGTAGCTTAACGTTTTACTTAACAACTGCAATGATTCATTTAACAGCTGTGGCAAAAAGGTCATGAAATGAGGCACAACTCACTTAACATCAGTCTTACTTAGCCATAGAAATTTTGGGCTCAACTGTAAACATAAATCAAGGACACTTGTAGACCAAGGGGGACTACCTTGGTAACTTTGGACTCAACTGCGGCTATAAGTCAAGGACTGTCCCGCAGGCCACCATCGAAAGAGCCCTTTTGGCCTAGTGGTTAAGGCACCAGACTAGAAAGCACAAAGCAGGAGACTGTGAATTCAAGACTGAACCAGTTACTCTCTCTCAGTCCAACTCACAGGGCTGCTGCTGTGGGGAAAATAGGAGGTGTGCTAGAGATGTTTGCTGCCTTGAGTTATTTGTAAAGAAAAAAGAAAAAAAAAGAAGGCAGGATAGAAATAAATAAATAAATAAATGAAATGAAATGAAATGAAATGAAATATATTGAGGATGCTAAGTGTATGCCCAATAGCACTCTCAAATGATCTGCGGCAAGAAGGAGTAGACTTCTTATGAGGACTGCAGCTCAGAGAAGAGATGACTTAAAATCCTGGCTTGGCTAAGAAAGTGAATTACCAATTATACAATTCTTCAACTAGGATTGCTGAAGGCTTAAGCCCTTGGAACTCACTAGCAGCCAGAAATTGTACAGTAGGTACAATATGCCAATGATCCATTCGTTTTTACACTTTTCCTGATGGTTTAGCAAAAAAAATAAACTGAACATCTATTACTGCAGCTTTTGCTGAGATCTTGTTTTCTCTCTAAACAAGTTAAATTATATGTGTTAAGAGTACAGGCGGTCCTCGACTTACAACAGTTCACTTAGTGGCCGTTCAAAGTTACAAAGTTACATTTTTCACACTTATAAACCAGCATCCCCATGGTCACGTGATTTACATTTGGATGCTTGACCACTGACTCACGTTTATGACAGTTGCAGTGCCACGGGATCAGGTGATCATCCTTTGCAACACCCTTTGCAACAAGGTGGATTTAAATCACTAGTAAAAAGGCTTGATTTAAATCAACTCGATTTAAATCATATTTTTAAAGAGCAATTTTCATCTCTTTCCCGCAGCAGCTCCTCCCCTGACCTGCTGTTGACTCACTGACAGTCCCAATATTGCAGAATACACAGTTTCATGCTATATAACTAAGCTCCATTTCATGCTGAATACACTAAATTACTAATGTATCTTAAACAGAAAACTATCTTTAAATAGATTTCTACTCCAAAAGCATTTTATTAAAATAAATTTGATAAAAATAAAAAAAACTCCATTTTTAAATTTTTTTTTACAACTTCATTGATTTTTGTCCACCCTGCTTTGCAACCTTCTGACAAGCAAAGTCAATGGGGAAACCAGATTCACTTAACAACTGGGTTACTAACAACTGCAATGATTCACTTAACGGCAGAGAAAGTCATAAAATGGGGCAAAACTCGCTTAACAGATTTCTCACTTAGCAACATAAATTTTGGGCTTCACTACCTGTATGTCTTCCTGGGAGGATGATTTCAGTCCATCATTTGCAAAAGGGGAGATGTCAAGCCTACAGATTCCAATAAGAGTTGCCTTAGAGCTTAGTTTGCTCCCCTATTCATCATCTACATGAAGTTGTTGAGACTAGACTACCTTAATAATTAAAAGATATGCAAATAAATCAAAAAGAGCAGTCTGGACATCTTCCTATACTGAATTTATGAAAGAGATTTGTTAAAGTTCTGAAGAATTTTGTGAGAAGGAATAAATAAAAAATAAGAATAAAATGTTAAGACATTATTTGAAAGAACTAAACGTCAAGATTCTTAAAAGTGCAAGGAAGGAATATAAATTTGGTTATCTGATCAAGGTTAAAATTGATCAATTGTTATTTCTGTTAGACCTTAGTGGATTATTGTTAACTAGACCTGAATGAGAAGTTTTTCAGGATATGAGTTGAGATATGGGAAGAAGAGATAATTTGTTGTATTTTTAAAAAGAATAATAAAATATATGTATTTCTTTTACTTTTTTTACTATATGATATCTGCTTATTTTTTTATTTTTTTATTTTATATTTTTTCTGCACTTTTTCTTTTGTTTCTATTAGTTTTTATCTGAACTAATTATAGTAATAATATTACTATAAAATAATTGATTACTACAAAAAAGATTTTAAAAGCAACAGAAGATAGTATTTAAACACTGGATAGCTAAGGTCTTCACAGCTCTACTATCAAAATCAGATAGCCTAAAATAACCTCACAGCTATGCAACTTGACAGTGACAAGTGAATGTGAGAGAGCCAATAAGAGCTCAAACTAAAAAAGACATATGACTCATGGGTAGCAGAAGAAAGAAAAAGTAGAGGCAAGGATCACTTATGGTCAAGCTAATGATTTCAAAACCTATTAAAGGTAGCAAATTTTGTCACTTCTGTTCCAAAAAAACTATTAGGGGTACTCCATATTTAATTAGTCCAATTAATACAATGCAAATTATTTTAAATAAGTGTTAAAATCAAAATATTCCCACTAGACGAAATGGATACAGATCTTTTTTCTTTTTTTTTTTTGGGCCAGGCCTATTGCATTCTCCGGACAAAACTGACTCTGACCTAAGCAACAGTAAAGCCTCACAGAGGTTGCAGCTGAAGATGAAAAAAAAATGCAATAACTGGATAGTTCTTACATTTTTGCAGATTTATCTGTATTTGTACTGTAAACTACTTTGGAAACTCTGTCCATAGAAAAGAGTAACGCATCCAAAACTTCTTAGAAAGTCATTCCATCTTGTAGGGTGAGCAATGTAGAATGAAGGATTTGTCTCAATGAATTCATTCATGAAAATTTAGCCTTCGTATTAGGAAAACTATATGAAACACTGACAGCATATGCTTCTTTAAAAGAACAAAACATTACACACATCTCTCAGCTAGGTTTAAAATTTGTAAGAATACTAATTAGTTATACAATAATGACGAACAGCTGAAACATACTGTATTTTTCGATGTATAATACGTACCTGAGTAGACGCACCTAGATTTAGGAGAGGAAAACAACAACAAAAATGATTTTTGCCTCCATGCGCCCCACTTTCAGCCCTATTTTCGGGGCTTTTCAGCCCATTTTCAGAGGGTTTTTTGGGCCCATTTTTTCAAAGTCTCAAAAACCTTGCTTTAAAAAGCCTTAAAAATGGGCTGAAAAAAGCCCCAAAAACGAGACAAAAGAGCTCCGAAAACAGCCCAAAAAAAGTCTCAAAAATGGGCCAAAAAAAAGCCTTGAAAACAGGCTGCAAAAAGGCCCGAAAAAGGCCTCAAAACGGGGTATGTGGAGGCAAAAAAAAAGAAAAAATAAAATAAAAACAGCCGATGGGCGGATGGGGCTTCAGCAACATTCACTGTATTTGACGCACAGACATTTTCTCCCACTGTTTTGGGGGGAGGGGAAAGTGCATCTTATACGTGGAAAAATGCAGTCATTCTACTTGGTATGTAAATAAAAGTGATTCCCAAACAATCACATTAGGCGATCAATCGCCCACTCCTACAAAGGACTCAAGGCGGTTTATAATCGGAACACAACCTGATTAAACAGCATTTAATCTAACATAGCTATGTTAAGACAATTTCAGCACTATTAATGTCCACCCACTCTGCCAGATAAAGTTTTCAAGATCTTTTTGAAAACCAAGGAGCTAGGGAAATCCCTCACATGTCAGGACCCAAGGTGTGTTGGCTCTCCCCACCTCCACCCGCTGGCCTCCTGTGGAATGGGATTATTCAGCATTCCTTCCCCCGCAGCAGATCAAATCTGAAGGGGTATATTCTGTAATTATAGGATACATGTAACTTTACTTCCATGCCTGAAATAATCCATGGAATTTTTTTATGGCTACAGAACAGATTGCCACCATCTTCATTCAATATGCTCTTCTTACATTTTTTTGGCCTAATCTATACCTCCAGAGATTCCCATGTAAGTGTTAAAGTTCTCAGCAAGTACTAAGTTCTCCCAAAAGAATATTTATGTGACTGTAAAACTAATCTCCCTACTGAAAACTGCCTGCTTCTACTGATGATGATCTGCTTCAATTATTATTTTCTCAGGGAATTTCTGACAATCCTTCCAATTTTATCTGAAAGGGGGGGGAACATATTACTTTCAAGTAAGTGCAATAAACTCCCTTCACTGAGAACTGCATGCAAGTCCAATCCATTTGGATAAAATAATAATACCCAATATTATTAATTTATTACTATTGGGCTGAGAGAGATATTATTGCTAGTATTTCAACAACAGCCCTAATAGCTTGGTATCAAAGTTGCAAAACCCTAAATGGTTTAGGATCAGATAGATGTAAAGACGTTCTCTTCATTTACTGAGATAATGTTCAGAGGCCCTCAGAAACCTCTTAATATTAAGAGAAAAGTCTTTCCAAATGGCTAATCTAAGTCATGACATCTTCTAAGAAACATTTTTCTGCAGTTTCTTAAAATTGATGAAAAAGCATCTACTGAATAGTTTCACTAGATCATATGCGCTGCCTTCTAGTTATACAAATTGTGGTAAACAATGAAGCAGCAATTTTTTTTTTACTAATTTCAGCCAGGTTAACCATAATAGTTATAGTTCAGCAGAGCGAAGCATTATTAAGTATTCTGATTTGCATGACTGTCAATTAATGACACTGCTATGATCAATGATCATCACACTGACTGATCATAATATGACAAATAGGAAATGTGTAGAAGAATTCCTTTGTGGAGAAGGGGAGAAAATCGGCATCAACAGTATTTCTCCAGAGGCAGGAAATTTGGCTTGATTAATATGCAAGTAAAGATGTAGAGACCTTCTCCAAAACCCTGGTTAAATTCAGCCTGCTTGATTTTTTTTCCAAACTAGTTTCCAAATCTAGCCACTGAAAGCTGTCACCTATATTGGGGGTAAGGAAACATCTTTCATGTGTTCCCTTGCAATGATCAGCAATTCCAACAACTAGGGCTAATGGTGATGGATGCTACAAGTTGTGATTCAGCATCTTCAGAGGGCCTCAAGTAAATTACACATTCTTCTTTGTTGAAAAGGTCTCTGGCATATTAGTTTCTTTAGATTTCTAAAAGAGTAGAGTACTCATCTCTTAGAACAGGGATGTTAAACCCAATTTCACTGAGGGCCACATCAGGATTGGGTTTGACCTTGGAAGGCCGGGTGGGGGTGTGTGGCTATGGTGGGTGTGACACGGGATCACATCTCCATGTTTTTATAAAACATGGTTTTATAAACTTATAAAACTAGAGAGGCGTACATTTCTGATTTTGTTTTTTTAATACTTACTTGATCTATCGATCACCTTATGAGAGACCAGATCAAGAAACTAACTCCATAGGAAGATTAGAACTATAAATTATTGACATAGGTTATAGTAGCAGAATCCTGCAAGCCTCAAAGGTAAAATATTTTACTTTTCCTCCCTTTTATAATCTTCTGAGTCAAGACAGCCTCCTGGCCCAGTCCGAAGACCCTGTTTTGGGCCTGGAAGGCCTCCTGGAGCATTCTGGAAGCCAAAAGCAGTTTTGGGGACTGCGCCCTGACTGCACCCCATTTTTGCTAGCAGAGGCACATGGGCCAGTCCTTTGCTATTTCCAGACAGGCCCCACAGGCCAGATCTAAGCACCCCGCGGACCAGATCCGGATCTGGCCCATGGGCCTTGAGTTTGACACCCTAGTCTTAGAATATGTGAAAATGATTTAATCCAACTGTGTAATTTTTCATGTGATTATAACTATTAACAAGTAAATATGTGATAATCCTACAAATGCTCAAAGGTGATAGGGTATGGAATTCTAATTAAAGAAATAATCATATTCCATTAAGTCCACATCAGAAAAATGGGATACTTCAAAGGCCTAAAATCAATCAAGGATTCGATACTAAGCAGACCAGTAGACCCTATTATAAAAGTATCTCTTCTCAGAGGTCCATTTATCCAGCATGCAGAAGTGGACTTTGTCTGCCCTTATTCCTAGGCTATTTGGTCTTTATTTTGCTTTTACTGTAGACTCGTATCTTTAGTGAAAGTTTTAACTGTCTGTTTTTCTGTTTGTTCTAATTTGTATTTTGTATTTGGCTTTATAACTACATCTATCTACTTAACCATCTGAATGAAGAAATAGGATATATACAGATAACACAAATTTGATGTTGCTGTCTGCTCAGTATTCAAACTCAATCTAAGTAAAATACAGCACAGTATTATTTTGAGAAAATAAATCTGCCAAAGATTATTTTAATATAACTTCTTAATGTAATTTAAATCCCACTACCAAATTACTATTAGTTCCATACTACTCTTACTTCCACAGGTTCCAAAGCTACTTAAAAATGTGATGTTAAATAACAATTCTCTAAAACTATTTTCACAAATTAAAAACAATGTTAATTATAAGAAAAGTCATGTAAACAGGAAATATGAAAATTGCTTGGTCCAGGAATCATTACATTATGAATACCTGGGTAAACAAACACATCTTCAGATGACATCTAAAAGATAAGCTGCCTTTCCTTTGTAGAATTTTATAACTGAGGTACTGCTATTTGAGAATATCCTAACAGCAATAGCACTTAGACTTATATACCGCTTTATCATGCTTTCCAGCCCTCTCTAAGCAGTTTAGAGTCTGCATATTATCCCTAACAATCTCGCTCATTTTACCAACCTTGGAAGTATGGAAGGCTGAGTCAACCTTGAGCCAGTCAGAATCAAACTCCTAGCAGTGGGCAGTGAATTAACCTGCAAATACTGCATTCTAACCACTGCTCCACCATGACTTTAATGTTGATGTCTGAACCAAACCAACCTGTTGGGATTTCCAGGCTACCTTCAGCGCACAGATTAGATGATACTGGGGAAGACAGTATTAAATTCCTAGTACCTAGTTAAAGTTTTATAGACCAATGCCAATACCTAATACTGGGTCCAATAATTGAGGGAACCCCAGTGCAGCACTTTCAGGCCCATGTTATATGATACAATTTAGCAGATAATTTAATAAGCAGGTAGTTATGATCTGCACCAATTGCAACTTCTGGATAACTTTCAAGAGTATATCAATGTCAGGTGCATTTGTATAAGCCATTCATGTGTTATCAAAGCATTGAGCTATCCCAATCCAAGAAAGCTGAGTTGCTAAATGAGCCGACTGTAGACCCCCTTCAGTTGTTGTGATGACCTGTGCCTCTAGTAATAAAATGGAAACATAAGCCTTCCAGCTACACATCTAATGTGGAATGGATACCATCACAACAACTTCCATTCTAGTAGCATCACTTCTACTTCCCTTCATTTATGTGCACAAAAGCAATAAAAAAAAATAAACTTTTCTGTTAAAACATCAATACTAGTTAATTGCAGGTATTTCTGGGATGAGATAACTTCTACAAATTGAGGCTTTGTATCATACCTTTGATATAAAACAGCTGAAGAGAAAATGAATTTGAATGAAATGAGAAATGTTTCAGTAGACTATATTCCAACTTCTTTTACATATATATACAAAGTATGTCCCTCATTATGGCTTCAACTAACGGCTCCAGACGTCCATACATCTTATTTTTAAAAAAATAAATTAAATATAGAATACATGTTAAACACTAAAGTCTTAAAAAGGAAACATTTTTATTACAGTATACAGTTCAACTTTATGAACCAAGGAAAGGCCAAAACACTTTACAGAAACAAAAACGGCCCTCCCAGTTCAAAACATTATGAGGCATTGGCTCAAGTCTAACGTAACATTTTTTTAATTTAGAATCATTTTTTAGAACCTAGAGACTGCATAAAAACGTTTCGTTGAGAAAAATATACTTTCTTAGCATTACAAATGAGGAACACAGCTCATACATTGTATAGGAATTCAAAAGTATGACATGTAGTTGTTACAGCTATAAAATAGCATTTTATAGGGATTCCTCCCATTAGTCTTACTAAACTATTAAGGACAATGCTTGCTTGGAACATCTGTTTTTTAAGAATCCTTCAGATTTCCACGAGACCTATTATTCTTAACCACTACTCATTCAACTTGATATTAAAAAACAAAAAATATGGAATCTGATAGAACAAGCCATATATATGTTATTACATGCAATTTAATTTACACAGTGCAATGATAAACTAACATTCACACACCGCTGACCACTAGCAGCACTCCTCTAAAGGAACGAACAGGCCTCACACACCATAAAAAGGGTTAGGATTTTCAAGAATCCAAGGCTTGGCTCAGGAAGACAGACTGACAGCAACAGCTGAGAGAGTATCCTGTATTGATCCTGCAACATCCTGGCATTCCAGAGAGGGTAGCAGGGGAAAAGGCTTTTGGATGACATAAATAAACTCCCAAGAGAGCTCCCCCCCAAGACAAAAGGAGCCACACCATTATGCCACAAAGTTGTGACCTGGAAGTTTCCTGAATTTGGGTGGATCAGAACTTCACACAATGCTCTAGGGGTAACATTCAGGCCAGCGGGTCTCTTATTTACATTTTATTTTAATTGGTATGACTTCACGTCTCCTGGAGTGTATCAAAGACGAATAAAAGGGCCAGGAAAGATGGGGATGAGTAAAGGGGTCAGAAAAGAGGGAATGAGTAAAGAGGTTGGAAGAGGGGTGAGTAAAAGGACCAGAAAAGAAGGAATGAGTAAAGGGGTCAGAAAAAAGGGAATGAAGGGGACAGAAAAGAGGGAATGAGTAAAGGGGCCAGAAAAGAGGGAATGAGTAAAGAGGCCAGAAAAGAGGGAATGAGTAAAGAGGACAGAAAAGAGGGAATAAGGGAGGGAGTCAGAAAAGAGGGAATGAGTAAAGGGGTCAGAAAAAAGAGAATGAAAGGGACAGAAAAGAGGGAATGAGTAAAAGGACCAGAAAAGAGGGGGTGAGTAAAGAGGTCAGAAAAGAGGGAATGAGTAAAGGGGACAGAAAAGAGGGAATGAGTAAAAGGACCAGAGAAGGGGTGAGTAAAGAGGTCAGAAAAGAGGGATGAGTAAAGAGGACAGAAAAGAGGGAATGAGTAAAGGGGCCAGAAGAGAGATGATTAAGAGAAAATTATCCCTAACCTCACACTTATCCTGGGGTCCCGAAAACCATGCCCGACCCCCCCCCCCCCATGTCTCTGCACTAAAAAGAAAAACAAAACCAAAGGAGACCAAAGCTTCTGGGCTTAAGAGTTATGGATGATGGGGCTTATGGGTATGGACGGAGGGGGACTCAAGGTATCCCAAAAAACCCCCCTCCTCCAAAGGCTGGGCAAGAGACCCAGCCAGCCCTCCCCCCCTCCCCCCCAAACTACCCACTTCCGAGGACCCAACCTCACCGCAGCCCCACAAACGCCCACCACAAACCGCCCCCTGCCCGTCAGCTTCTCCTCAGCCCACCCACCCCCCAGCGACCCCCTAAAGGCCCCCTCAGCCTTCCTTTCTCCGGCCTGGGGGGGTAAGACCCCCCCCCCAAAAGAGTGGTCAATGGCGGCCGACCCACCACACACACACACACCCCGCCCCGAAACCGCAGCTCCCGGCCCTTTCGTTTCCCGCTTCAGCCGGTCGCCCGGAGGTGAGGGAGGGAGAGAGGGGGGGGCGGGCTTGAAGGAGCGGCGTACCTTATAGAAGGCCCCGTTGGAGCCTCGCACTTCCACCGTCAGCTCCTCCATGTTGGGGCCGCAAAGGACGCCGGGACGGGCTTCTAGAAACTATCGCCACCTGAGTGGATTATAGAAAAGGAGGCAGGAAGAACAAGGAGGGGACGCGCCCCCCCCCCCGCCCCCAGGGCTCTTCCCCCCCCCACCCCCTCCGCACACCCGGCGCAGGCCCAGGGGCGTGGGAGGCGGAGCGGCAGCGCGGCAGCGCAACGCGACAGGCGGGGGCGGCGCCGCCCTCAGTCGCCGCGGGCGGCTCACAGCGGCGGAAGGATCCCCCTCGGCGGTTCTGCGTCCCCCCCCCCCCCCCTTTCCACTCTTCCTCGCGCAAGCCCCGAAGGCGAGTTCTGGCTTCTTTCCTCACCTCACCCCCAGCCCTCAAGGGGCGGGGCTTGCGCGTCTTCATCCCATGGCTGAAGTGTTTTTTTCTCTCTCTCTCACTCTCTCTCT
>JAEANM010025682.1:0-10894 GCA_017656035.1 Myanophis thanlyinensis
CATATTCTTCCGTTCATTACTATTATTATCCATTAATAATTCAGATTTCAACCAATTTACTTTCAAACCTGTCATTTGTTTTGTTTTGTTTTTCTTTCTTTGGGCATTACAGCAAATCAAATGTTTTAAACAGCAAAGAATATTTGTAGCTCAGTATTGAACTCTTGAGTTCTTGGCGTTCTCTAAACTTGGTTGTTGTCTTGCTTCATGTGTTCATGAATTTCCCAGCCTGGTAATAAAGCAACAGAGAAACTATCAAGAAGTTCAGAGAACACCAAGAACTCAAGAAAGATTTTAGCTTTACATATAATGTGTATGTGTTTAAATATGACATTAATTTAAATCCCTTATGTAGAAACAAACAATTTACTGTAATGAATGTAATTATTTTGCTAGTAAGCCGTATTCAGGTATTCCCCATTTCCTTATCTCTTGAGTAAGACATGGTGATGGATAATGTCAAAATATTCCAGCTCCTGTCTTTGCTGCTGATCTCTATTTTATTTGAAAGGGGTTAATTACAACTTGCCTAGTGTCAAGTATGAAAATGAATATTGGAAAGAAGAAAATATTAAGGTAAAAGAGACAGGGCACTACATTTAATTTATATCCCAACCAACAGTGATATCAAAGTCAAGGATGGTTTGGCCTATTTTGTAGTCTTGGAACAGAAGGCAGATCTTCTCCAGACTTTTCCATTAGTCTTTTAACTTCACATCTTGGGTTAAAACTAACAGGTACATTATTACAATTGTTCTCATTATTTCCACTTATGTACTGTGTTTCCTCAAAATTCAAAATCCCTTTTCTCTATCTCAAGACTAACTTATTAGAATGCAAAATGCTACTGTACTCCTTGAGACTTTCCTTGCTGCTGTTGCTCCCTGCCCCCAAACATATGTTAGCAGTTAGAAAATGGCTGCTGAAGCACAGCACTTGGCAGTGGGGCAGAAAATGTGTTCTATGCCTGGAACACAATAAAGAATAAATTTTATTTTAATCTTGCTCTATGGGAATTTCTTTGCTTACAGCCTTATGTAGAGTTACATGCATTATACTGACAGAAGACAACACTAAATCCCAAAAAGGCCAGTCTTTCTCTTGGCTGAATAACTAACCATTCCATATTCCTAGAGTATTGTAATACAGTATTGTGCAATACTGTATTATTTTAATCAGCGGTTGTAATCTTGGTTTATTCTAAAGGTGTTGAGCCTAAAACATTTAGAATTCACCACCAACGGGTATAGCTGTTATCTATAACCCATTGGGGGCTATTGACAAGGATGTTAAGTTCAGAACAAATAAACTTTTAAATCTGCTTGTTGTTTTTACAGAGAACATGTATAGACAGTAATCATTTTGGAGTCATGATGAAGATAATTTAATTCTAGTATCAAACTGAATACCCATACCATTAGTCTTAAATTAATGCATGTTCTTATCAGACACACTATTATCACCTGGAATAAATAAAGTAGTCTATACATTTAGAGAAACTGGGAAGCATTGCAAAAGAGTGAGCAGAAATTAAAGCAGGTATTCCCCTCTCAGGAAGCACATACAGACAGGAAACACATTTTGATTTGTGCTGAGATAGTGAAGGGCAAGAGGAGACTAAAGGAAAATAAAATGGTGTATGACAAGAAGGCTGGTCTAAGCACAGCTAAAACACAAATGTGCTCACATCTGCCTTACTGGGGTGGGAGGAGGAAAAATCAAGAAAAAGGGAAAATCAGAACCAAACAACGCTTCATTCACGGTTTCCCGCCCTTTGCAACCAACTCCCCCTGAAATCCTGGGAGAAAAGAACTTCAAATATCAATGTATCTGGAACGTTTCCAGCAGAGAGCCTCATTTTGGAAACTCTAACAACTAATATAAAACATTCTCATCAATAATTCCACACTGTGCACAACTTTATCATTCAGTCTGAATACTAAATGGAAGAGGTTGCATTTTAACATTACCCTATGTGAGAAAGGGTGAAGTAGATCATTAGTTAATGTATCGCAGAACATCTTTTGGATGGGCACAGCAGTGAATCTTTTAGTTAAACTGGCAAAGAATTACGGGATTAGATCTGAAGTATCTGAAAAGTGCCTGTTAGTCTATCCCAGGGGTGGACAATTATGGCTCCTTCATGAGTCATGAAGGCACTATCCTAATAGAGTCTTATCCTAAACCTTATCCTAAAATTGCCAGAATTTCTGATTGCAGATCCACAAGTCTTAAGGAAGCCACCTCTGCTTTAACATAATACAGCACCCCATCACAAATTTGGGTTTGTTTGCTTCAGGGAAGGAATCCACATTAAAATAGCCCTTCAGACTGTTGCTTAATAGCAATAGCAATAGCACTTAGACTTATATACTGCTTTATAGTGATTTCCAACTCTCTCTAAGCAGTTTTACAGAGTCAGCATATTGCCCCCAACAATCTGGGTCCTCATTTTACCCAACTTAGAAGGATGGAAGGCTTAATCAACCTGGAGCTTGCTGGGATTTAAACTGGCAGACAGCAGAAGTACTGCTGTATTACAGTATTTCACTCTAACCACTGTTCCACCGAGGCTTATACTTATAACTTATACTTGGTCACACCTAGTAGAATGGAAGGATAAGTGTGCCTGCTGGTGAATCGATCATACAGTTATTGCCATAAAGAGGCCATAATTCCCCCCCTCCCCCCCCGTCCTAAAGAGTCTCTTGTTTATCCTACTATCTTCTGAGGGGTACATTTTTCTGGCCTCCCTTCCAGGTTTTTTTTTTAATTTGTGCTATTTATCTGCCACTTGAATCCTTGCAGATTAAATTGAACTAGACATTCCTGGTGGGAAAGCACTAGACCCAACACTTAAACAGACAATATTTCCAAATAACTTGGATTCTAATGAAATATTGGTTTTCATTAGAAATATTAATATTTTAACAACATCAGTATCATCAGCTTAGTTTCAGATGAATCATTGCAACCTACAGACAATTAGGTGAATGCAGATTCCACTGCTTGGGCAGGTTTTTAAGTGTATGTTGCACTAATAGTAATGATAGGATCTGTACCTCTCTCTCTGGATTTCTACTCTCAAGATCACTGGATATTAATTGCATCCCAATTACTCTGCAGCCATGCTATCCCTAAAACAAAGGGTTGGCATACTCATCATTGCCTAGCAGGATCCCATTACTAACAAAGTCAGGTCCTACAGCTATTGCTTTTCCTTATTGTTGCTTGACCTCCAATTCTAGCCAAAAGAAAAGAGCAAATGATTAGTGATTACGCTGAGATCATGGAGGTGCAGTTGGTGTCTTTTGCTCAGTCACCCATCAACAATCTCATTTGTAAACCAGCATTCAGAACAATGACTGTAAGGAAAATGAAACCCACAGAAGAAGGAAGCACTATATCTTAGAGCCAGTGCAATAGAGCCTTGGGGGCATATTAAATATAGACAATCTTAACTGGTGCCACTCGCCTAACTTTCTCTGGGTTCAAAGGCCAAGCACTGTTTGGACGTTTAATATGAAGGTAATTTTTCACAAAGCTGGACTTTTGTTTACCCAAGTTCCTTGGGGTTCTTTTTTTTTATCACTAATTCCATTTTTGATGGCACAACTTTGATATATTTTGCTGCAAAAAGTAGAGCCTGTGGCCACATTTTCAGAACAAAATGAAATGAAATTATAACCCCTTGGGTTAGGATAGGATGACATCCATCTTTTCCTTTAGCAACAGAATAAAAGCTTCTCTTTCTAGGAAGACTCAGCAATTAATGTTAAACCATAGGGTGTGCATGTAAGAATTCCCTTGCTCGATCCATCTCTGGAATTTCTAATTTCATGGTCAGCTAGCAGGTGATGAGAAAGATCTCTGCTGGAAGTGCTTGATGTAATCCAAGCACTTAATCCTTGGTCCAAGAATGAATAGGGTAAGATAGGTAGTTCTTCGTTCAAAAATACGAGTATATCCTATTGCCATGGTAACGGTTACAGTGCATGCTTGCTATCATGCCAATTCTTTGGAACATCCAAAAGACTTCCAATTGTAGGAGCTGGTCCCTATACTGTCATAAATTATTTTAGTTAGTTTCATTAATCCATAGATATTATCAAGTAATTGCTTTCTAGATCAAAGAAA
Source organism: Myanophis thanlyinensis (assembly GCA_017656035.1). NCBI lineage: Eukaryota > Metazoa > Chordata > Lepidosauria > Squamata > Homalopsidae > Myanophis > Myanophis thanlyinensis. The sequence continues at coordinate 4,138 of JAEANM010025682.1, forward strand.
TTAAGAAGAATGAATTAGTTGGATCTTTCACCACCACTATTAATAATGGCAACGTTCACAATATTTTATCAGAAATTGAAAAAAAAAGAATAGAGAATTACTGGTTAATGCCCAATAACTGAGCACAAACCACTAAGGCAGATCTGTATGCTTTGAAGTACGTGAGAATATTAAGAAACAGAAAAATAACAACAAAGGATGTGAATAGGGTTATTAAACCAAACAGACCAGTGTGTTCAATTTGCCTCCTGTCCTTTTTGACAACTGCTATGCTTTTTCTCTGAACGTCTACTCCCCAAAAGGCCACTAGGTATTAAATACATCCCAAAACTGTGCAGACACTCATTTGTGAAGGCCAACACTATGACAGGTTCCAAAGATCCTGTGGTAGCAAGAGTTGAGAAATTCACAAAATTTCACATTTTGCTATAAAATTCCACAAGAATGTCATATTAACAATAACAATACAGTTCAACAACATCTGCCTATCCCAGGTCCTTGGGAAGGATTCAGTGGATGGATAAAATGCCAAAGGCAGCCTAACCATCTGGCTGACTGTGTGACAAATCACAATAATGCATAGGCCACAATTAATTCATATGAATCACTTTTAAAAGTCATGTGGCAGATTGTCCAAATCAGGAGGAAGGATGATAAATTGAAATCCTGGTTTCAATATTTGATGCCTTCAATTAAGCTTGAGAAAAGTTTCTGCTTTCTGGGATCTGCTGCCCTTGAAGACAGTACTGGAGAAGAATAACAGAATAACATAGTTTGACTTGGTGCATCATCATTTCCTTCCCCTTGTGCACAATCTACAATCTGTGGACCAGGTGCCAGGTGTTGTGTCTGATCTCAGCTCCAGAATCTGTCACTGAATGTTGATAGTATCAACCCATCCTTCACTGTTGCCAGCTATTGTCCTTCCAAATCCTCTCCCTCATCTTGTCACCACCATTGCTCTCTGCTTTCTTATCTCAATATCTCAATATCCACTGCCATATTTATCTTCCTTGTCCCTTTGTTTGTCTTCTTTGAGCCAAAGCATACAATCGCTTAAGGTGCCCTCTCTATCGCCTATCCCATTCCTGATTCTCCTTTCACACCCTAATAGCAATTCGATTTTTCTCACACTCCAATTTTTAAAAACATTTTTAACATGCTCCTATCCCTGTCGAAGTGTAGTCCCTGATCTACCTGCAGGAACAGTCTTTGTACACTTTTCTTATTCTTGTAATACAGGACTGAGGATTTTTAGCCGACCAAATACGGCTGAATTATAACTCCCACATTCCTCGATATTGCTGATCGCTGAAGATGTAGTCCAATAACATGAGCAAAAGCACAGTTTTCTGGACCATTACTGCATTAATGCTTTTTTGCAAGAGAGAGAGAAAAAGAGCCCTTATATTGTGGGTGCACACTGTTTCCAGATTTGGAGCTACATTCACCTTTCAGCAGTTTCCCAAAAGCTAGAAAAAGCCAGGACAGACAGCAGCAACAACAACCTGGACCTAGACATGACTAAATTTGATTACACTGAAACCATTTTAAATGATCATTCATTTGGGGTTAAATGAATTACATATATTTGATTACTTCCCATGCAGTTGATACATTTGTGGGTAACGTTGTGATGGTTTTTGAACAAACTGGGATTCATAAGGTCTTAAATGGAATAACTGTGATTAACAAACAATTATAAGGTGAGTTTCTCTTCATGAAGAATAATTGTTTAATAATACCTAGTAAATGAATGGATTTTACTATTTTACAGCATCACCCTGAGCATTCCAGGTGCTTATTCCAAGACACTTGACACGGGTATACACTTCCCAATCATTTTTCAGACCACAAGCAGAGTGGAGTGTAGGTATGTTAAGTGGCAGAACCTGCAGTAGTTAAAATTAAGATATTTCAGAAAGTAAAACTGATAGTTCTTGGCACATCATACACAGGATTCTTGGAGAAAGGAACAATATATAATTAATATATCTTTAAAAGCGGAAGCTTAAGTTAAAATACTTTAGTCACCAAAGGAGAAAAGAGGACTCATTGGAAAAGCCACTGATGTTGGGAAAGACTGAAGGCAAAATGAGAAAGGGATGGCAGAGGATGAGATGGTTAAATAGTGTCATCAATGTAACAAACATGAATTTGGGTGAATGTGTGAGGTGGAGGACAGGGGAGCCTGGTGTGCTATGGTCCACGGGGTCACGAAAAGTCAGACACGACTTAACAACTGAACAATAACAGAATCTTTGAGTGGTTTTGAATGGAAACCACAGCAAAAGCCTGATATGATTGAAGTGATTTGTAAAAAATGAATTTGGAGTCTTGGTTTCATTTTTAGCATGCTGAAAAAGCATGGGTGTGTAATCTATTGTTTTGTTTGGAATTTACTCTTGCATAACATGCGAGTCATTAGTGGGCAAAATCACATTACTCTCAAATTCCAACTCAACTACTATTTTATTCACTTCTCATAAACAGAAATTAGTATTTTTAAATTAAGAATTAGATAATCCATATGCTTAAGATTCAAAATGTCCAATACCATACACAGTAGTATGGTTAGTAACACTAAGCCCACTTACTTAACAAGAAAATTTTAACAAAAGTAAATCTCAAAGGCATGCATTAAGGATATGCAACCTAACCTTTCTTTTGCAAATATCAAACTTTAAAGATTGTTATTTAGACATCTAGCAATGTGTGCGTGCGTGCATGCATGCAAACCCCCTTTACAAGTAATCACTCTATAGTTGTGTGAGATCTAATGCCATCAGAGGTTATTTCATTTATTTGCAACCTAAGCTTTCTCTCAGGAGGTTCCTTTTTTTAAAAAAAGTAGTTGAATACAATACTTCTATTCATACATTGCTTTTTTCCCATTAACGGACATGCTGGGGGGCTCATTCTCCCCCTCTTCCTGCCAGCTTCTCACCTTCCCACACACATCCTATAAACTTAAAAGCACCATCACATTGTACTGTGTCTCTTCTCTTTCACCTGATTTTGGCTTAGGTTAGAACATGTCCTGTAATATTGAGGGATAATATTTTGCTACTGTTAAATGTAACTAAAGGAAGCTACAGTGTCTCCCTAGTGGGAATGGTCAGAACCATGTTTATTTCTTTAAACAGCAATGTGGAAAATAGCTGGAGCCCAGCTGGCCTTTCCATTCAAGCATACTGTACAGAAGTGATTATCCCTAGATGAGCCAGTCATGACTTTTCTTGCTTTCATTTATACTTAATGGACCTACCATCTCCCCTTCTGTTTGCATATGCCTTTCAATTTTTAGTTATAAGTTGATTTATGGCATTAATAGTGAAAGCAAATGAATGACCAAACTATGATGAACGTATAAGGCGGGTAAGTGTTATTGGATCAAATATGTACTTTTTAATTCAGAGAAAACTATTTTTAAATCCTGGACAACATCGGCAAGCTCTGTTCCAAAATATAATAACAACCTTTAAATAGACAATTTTCCCAAGCCAGGAAAATGAAATATCTGTGTTAATATTTGGTGAGGAAACAATTTCGAATGGAACTACTAAATGTTGCTACAGAACTGAACGACCATCAATATCATCCATGGAAATAAGATCAGCAGATGTAAGCTTTCTTTAGAAATCCCACTGATATTTCAGGAGTGTTGGGGATGAGCAAATAGCACAAGTGATTGTACCCACTTTATTTGAAACTTATCTCATTTTCCAGAAATGATGGTTTAATGCATCAGCTTGTAACTTCATGGACAAATCCATGCCATTTTCTTGGCAATTGTAAAGCGGTGGTCACTCCTCTTTATTTGATATTTTCTGAGGTCCCAGTTTAACCTAGGAACATGATAATAAGCTACCCAGTACATTGAATTCCCATGTAGAAAATAAGTGGCAAAAGACTATTTGGTTTCACACTACTGTTAACATCGTCCCGAGGGCACAGACATATCAGCATTTGTGTTGCTTCCTAGTAACCCTTACAAAAGCATATTGGATCTGGTTTTGAAAGAAAATATCCTCCAGAATTGGAATGACAGTATTTTTATAGGATTAATAACAATATCAGTTAATTAAAATAATAATCTTCATTGTTCCTTTGTCTTTCGTTCATAGATTCCATTCAGGTACGGAAAACGTAAAAAAGGAATTATATCCCACTCTTTCAAGCAGCTCAGTATGACCATGGGAAAAACTGCCGTTCCATGAAACATAAGTTTAAAAAACCCCATTGCTGTACTCTTTTGCCACATGAGTTGCATCGTAAACTTTCTCCACGCACAACTTATATTCTGCTACTAAACTATGAATCCTTCTCCTTGCTCCCCATACCCTAAATTTATCATGTTAATTCTACTTTATTTTTATTTCTTAGATTTATCTCAGCAATGTTAAGAAAAAATACTGTGGGCATTATAACTGTTAAAAAGAATTGTTTTACTAGGAAATATCAATCTGTCAAGTATATACAGTCTATATGGTATGTTTTGAAAAAATAGGTCAAGTCTCTTTCAAGTCAAGCTTAACTTCTGGAGCCTTCATGACCATATCTGTGCAGTTTTTCTGGACAACACTATGGAAATGACTTTGCAATTGCCTTCCTCTGGTATGCTTTTTATTTCTCAATCACTTCCATTGTAGTCTCTGCTAGTAGGTGCTGCTTAGTTTCTGAGGCTGCTTAGCTTTTGACAAGGTCAGCCAGATATGGCCACCCACTGAGGCTTTGCTTGAATAAATAGGCATTTAAAACCCCAAATCAGGACTTTTACAATCTTTCCCTTGAAGCTTCCATCTGATTGCCTGCACATTACTTTTAGCTTACTTTGCACATCTTCCATCAGTGCTGAGAGACCTACTTGGAATAGTAATTTTTAAACAGTATCTTCCTGCTTCTCTTCTGCAGCACATATACAGCACATAACAGTGCAAATTGGAAATCACCAATGGGGGGTGGGTGGGCAAAGATATATCAATGCTTTTAAAGCAAATCCACATATAATTTTTTCATTATGATTTTAAAGCAGTCATTATGATTTTAAAGCAATCTAACATTTTGTTTTTGTTTCTGTACAAGCCAAAAAGAAGTTTTTCAAAGCATAAATATATATCTACTTCTGGTCATAGTGAATTATACTAACAAATAATCCAACACAAACTCCCATCCCCACAAACACAAACCTGACGGCCTCCAAAAGTTGATTGGCCATTTTGGGGACTAAAATCTAATTCCTCTGGAAGAAACTAGGTTGTGGGAGAATGTTAGGACAATTGTCCTATCCACCATAATCTTTAATATTAGTAATATTCTTACTATTTTACCCCACTCCCTTACAATATAGGAAGTGGATTCAAAATCAGTTGCATAACTTGGCAACTTCCGTCTAATCATTTTATGAAACAAAACAAACATCCTAAACTAAATTAAAAGAAAACTAAAAGAAGCCAGTTCGATAGCGTACTTAAGGCAGCAAAGAGACCATGAGTTCTAATCCCACTTTAGACATAAAGCCAGCTGGATTACCAGTGTCAGTCACTCTTTCTCAACCTAAGGAAGGAGGCAATGGCAAACCATTTCCATAAATCTTGCCAAGAAAACTACAGGTTCTTGTCCCAGAAAACAAGTTGCCAGAAAACAAGTCTGACTGGAAGGAACAATGAAAAAATGAAACAAAACAAAAACAGTTGTGTTTTGTGGAAATGAAAATAGAAGCATAACTGTAACTATTTCTATTAAACCAGGATTGTAAAAGTTTTCCCCCCCTCCTCATTAGCAATAAGTCTGGACATCAAATTCAAAAACTTTACTGTATTTTCTTGGGAATTATTGCACCATCTCCTATTATGTCTTGAAGTAACCAACTTATTTATGAATGTCCTGTCTTTTTATATCATTTTCATTACATAATATATCCTAGGGTGACCAACCGTCCTCTTTTGCCCGGACATGTCCTCTTTTTACGTCCTGTCCGGGGCGTCCGGGCGGGTTTTCTAAATTTTATAAATTTACCCGGACGCCCCGGACTGGACGTAAAAGTGGCGACATCATGTCTGGGCAAATGGAGAAAAGTGAGAGGCTCCAGCCGGAACTAGGTTTTTGCTTCTCAGCCGAGTCGATTTGCGGTCAATTTCCGGCGAAGGTAAGCCCCCGGGGCCCCCCCCGCTGCCACCGCCAATGTCCCCACGCCGCCGCCAATGTCCCCCACGCCGCCGCCAATGTCCCCCACGCCGCCGCCAATGTCCCCCATGCCGCCTGCTGCCGCCACCAATGTCCCCCACGCCGCCACCACCAATGTCCCCACGCTGCTCGTTGCCGCCGCCAATGTCCCCACGCCGCCTGTTGCCGCCACCAATGTCCCCCATGCCACCGCCACCGCCAATGTCCTCACGCCGCCCGTTGCCGCCGCCAATGTCCCCCACGCCGCCTGTTGCCGCCACCAATGTCCCCCATGCCACCACCACCACCAATGTCCCCACGCTGCTCGTTGCCGCCGCCAATGTCCCCACGCCGCCCGTTGCCGCCGCCAATGTCCCCCACGCCGCTGCCACCAATGTCCCACTGCCACCCACTGCCACTGCCAATGTCCCCCCCACTGCCGCCTCAGCCTCACCCTGCCCGCCCCTTGGCCACCCGGTCTGGATGGAGCCCGAGGGGGCCTGCGGTTGCAGTGCGGGAAGGGCTCAGAAGGAAGGCTGGAAGGAGGAGAAGGAAGGAATGGAGAGGAAGAAGGAAGGGAGAGAAAGAAGGA
>JAEANM010025683.1:0-10894 GCA_017656035.1 Myanophis thanlyinensis
ATATATGGGGTTGGCATAATTATCCCACATCCTTTTTTATTTTAGTTGGAAGCTATCCCCTGTATTACTGAAAAGTAGCCCACTTCTGGCATCGTTCCTATATACACTGACCTCAAGGCAAATAATTCTCCATCCCCACCATTTCAATATTTAATGTTTTCAGTGGGAAAACTGTGCTCAATTGTGGTCATAAGTTGATAGTAGTTAAAAGTGGGTTTGAATCAAATTATATCTCAAGGTCAGATAAGTAATAAATAAAAGCCCTTGGATCATCTGGTGTACAGTAGTCTGTTAGCAGGATTTCCCTACAGCAAACAAGACATGCTTCATTAGAGGGGAATTCAGATGTTGTGCAGTTGGCATTTCATCAGCATGTGCAACGATAATGCAGGATGCATAAAAGTTTTGGTGTTCCCTGTGTGGTACATGCCTGATCCATGGAAAACCCCAGAAAATTGGGGGGAACAGCAAACCATCTAATTCATCTATTGCAAAATGAAGGGCCAATCAAGCAGCCCAAAAGGTGTCTTCAAATCTGCTTACAAAATCCATATCAGACTGGCTGCATTTTGCTCTTTAACATAGAAATATTTCCCCTTCCTCCTTCTTGCAACATGCAATATCAATAAAGGAAAAGGTCTTGCAGTAGAACAATGCTATCATTAGCATTTTCTAAAAATAGCAAGAAACAGCTAATGTAGTTTGTGCTGGCTAAACTACAACGGTCCCAAATTTTGGCATGATTCATAAAACTGTGTGTCAAACACAGATTATTAAATATATCAGAAAACAGTTATCCTTTGCATCTTTTACATATTTTATTATATAAAATAAACATATGAAAGGCTGATGTGCCCCAGCTTCCTGTTCCTATAATAACAGAATAACAGATTTGGAAGGGACCTTGCAAGTCTTCTAGTCCAATTCTCTGCTCAAGCAAGAGATCCTAGACCATTTCATACAAATGGCTGCCCAGTCTCTTCTTAATGATGGAGCCAGTGATGGATTCACAGCCTCTGAAGGCAAGCTGTTCCACTGATTAATTGTTCTCATTGTCAGGAAATTTCTCCTGGGTAGGTTTTCTCCTTGATTAGTTTCCATCCATTGCTTCTTGTTCTGTCTTCAGGTTGACCCTCTCTTCTTTGTAGCAATCTAAAAACTTTTGGGCAAATTTCATGTTGCCTCTATGACAGTAAATACTTTATCAAATTTCAGATTTATTGGTCACATACACAGTCATACATGGTACGATATGCAGTGAAATGCTTACGCAACCGAGGGTAAGTTAAGGTAGGAAGGGAGGGTGGGGGGTTAGAAAAAATAGTTAAGGGTAGTTGGGAAGGTGGGAGTTGGATGCAGACATGGTTCTTGTTGTGGTCCTGAGTGTTCTTGTAGTTCCTGGTCAAGTGTCCGTATTGCTTGTGGAAAGAAACTGGACTGGATGTTATAAGTTAATAACAAATAATCTGGGTGATTTGGGGCCAGTCACTATCTGTCAGCTCAAACCACTGCACAGGGTTGCTGTGGGGAAAATAAGAGGGGGAGGCAGTGTTAGGTATGTTAATGATTTATAAAATTAAGATATGTTGTATATAAATAAAATTAAAGACATACTTTCTATGATACCAGGAGTGGTATGTAGATATCAGATATAGAAGGCACATATGGGGTGGGAAAGAAAAGTATTCCCCTACCAAACATTCTATTTTTACTGAAAATTGCTGAAATGTGTTTGCTACAAAGGCTAAAGGGATAATACAATGTGTTATGGTCAGTACCACCTAGCTTCTGTAGTTGTATGTGAACACAACAAGATGGCTGCCTTAAAGTGCTATCTGCACGTTCCTGAGCTGGCCGAAAAATGTTCCAGCACTAATTAGCTAATCCCTATTTTGACTCAGTAATAAGGCCAATAAATGGTTCTGTTTACAGATTTAATGCAGGACAGATTCAGGGAAAAATAATTTTCTGGTTTCCTTTCCCCTCCCATTAAGCATAATCTGCTCTTAGGAGAAGCAAACACCAGTCAGTCTTCTTAAAGCAGAGTGAAACAGGACTAGATGAATGCCAACATTACTCACAAAGTAACAGGACATAAACATGAACATTTTCTATGTCTGACCAATTGGGCTATTTTTGAATACATCTCGCAGTACTCCAGTTGTCTGGATGAAGTCATGGAGGAAGGCTCAATTAAAGTGAGAGAAAAATGTCCGACCTGTGTTAAACTCATGTTTAAAAAAACAGGCCTAGCACTTTTTCAAAAGAGCACTAAATCTGTGTATATAAGAAGTTCCTGTAAGACTGGACAAGTGCTTTGGAAAGCACAGTTTAAGACCGTGATGGTGAACAACCATTCTACAACCAAAGCCATTGGTGAGCCAACTTATCTCCAGCTGAGCATGCACATGCGATTGCGCATGCACACATGTGCGATTGCAGAGACCCAGCTGGTCTTTGGGCCTCCACTGTGCATGCACACGATTGCAGCAGGAAATCCAGCTAGTCGTCGGAGCCCTCCTGCACATGCACACGCGATTGCTCATGTGTGCATGAGTGCCTGTGCGCAGAACACATGCATTGCACATGCAAAAGCAGCACACGTTGAGGAGCTGCACGAATGGATGGCACAGAAAGTGCATACTTTTTGGCATTCGGTAAGTAAAAGGTTCGCCATCACTGGTTTAAGAGTTACATAGGCAAAGGTAGATGCACAGTCCATTCTACAACCAAAGCCAGAATGGCTATAGATTGCAGAGGCCAGAGGGCACAGGGCATGTTCACAGCAAGCTAAGGTAGCTAATTGGAGCTGGATTTCATCCTGTGACTATATCATTAATTCTACAATCAAAGAAACATCATAGAATGCAGTGGCAGTGATGAGGGCAGAACGTCTTGATGATCGTGGTTTCTGCTCCTGCAAGTGGCAGACTATGAGTGTATGCTAAGTTGTTCTGGAGACATAAGCTAGGGAGCCTGTTGGTATGGTGGCTGCTCTGTTCCCAGCAGGATTCCTCCATGGGCTTTTGGACCTGATTGCTGGACTGGTGGTAAAAACACTCCAAAGTTTGGTTTGGAGGTCTTCAATCTTCAAGTCATGGATGAAGGGTTGAGTGGGGCCCAAGAGCTCATGGAAACAATAGACTTGTCTCAGCTGATCCCAGGCCCAATATATGTAGGCAGACTCACTTTAAACCTTGCCTTTGCTTCAGAGGAGTTGGTGTGTGATTTGGATGTAGGGGCTATTATCATAAATAATTTTCCAAGTAGGCTCGCTTCATAATCCAAATGGGATTGACTGCCACCCAGCATCTCTCTAGGACTTATTTGAACAGTTTATTCAAAGTATGGCTTCCATGTGGCACTTGGCAGAGTTTACTGACAACCAAGAAGGTGAATCTGTGGAGGGCCTGGTTAATTGTTGGCATTGTGAAATGACCCAGGCCTTTGAAAAATCAGCCGCAAGTGACCTCTATGGCCAATCCTGGATTGTTCCTTGGTTTATTGAGAGTTTGTGGGAGATGAAATGATGCCTAGAATGTCAGTGGAGAAAGCTGAGGAGTGAATTAACGGCATTCAGGCCTATTTCATTATTTCTCCTCTCTTATCACTTCAGTGCATTGTCCTGCAGCCATTATTTTAGATGGTACATTAGAAAAAATAAGGCACCAAGGGCTCCATGACATTTCATTGACACCCACCCAGATTCACTTTACTGTTAACTCCATAGGCTGGGCAATATCATGAGGACAAATTGTATAGAAAACATTATTAGGATACATTTGATTGTGAGGGCAGGCCTTGAGGTTGACATTTATATAAATTGTATTTTGTAATGTAAAAGTTGTTCCACCACTTGGTCATCTAAATTACCTTTTTCTCCCAGAGTAGCAATATTTTTTTATTATTTTGAGATCTGATGATTAATAGTGCAGGCTACATTTCAAATGTTGCAGTGCTATAGCTTTGCATAAAGGTGTTACAACATCAGCAATGTTAGTTTTATTTCCTTCTTAATAACCCTAACATGAAGTTAGCTTTTTCCCAGCAGCGTCATGGTGAACCTAGCCCTAAGCTTTCTTTTCTGATCAATCAGCAATAGCTTAGAATCCATCCATATTTATACAGAAGGTTTGGGATTTTGTGTAACAGCAGTGTACCACAGCAAGTGCAATTGTACATAAAGTGTGAGATGAACTGTAGACTTCAGTCCTTGTACACTTTCATAATCCAATGAGGCAGCATAAAGGCATCTCACTCTGGGATCTTAGTGGACCAGATTCAAGCAAACCAAGCCATGATCAGAAGAAGTAACAGTGCCAATAGCTGTGTGATCCAGCTGCACACACATTAACAGGATGAAAACATCCTCCCAACACACTTTTCAGAGGGGCCTGTAATATCTATTGCAGTCAGCTGGGAGTCCCTCAAGTCCAACCACATAATGTAATTAATGACAGTGATTTCCCTCTACATTACTCTTAAAGTGTCTCATTTGCATCCTATTGCTCAAGTAGGCTTTAATTTTGGCTAGACATGATTATAAAAGATAATGTATATGCTTCCTCCAATTGTTGCATAGGTACCTATTTAATTAATTTTCCCAGAGGAAATCATATTTTGACAGGGTGAGCTGGTTGACTCCAACATATATAAAATCAGGGGTTCAAGACAACCAAGATTTCTAGAAATATACTCCGGAATAAGTGGCGAGGGGCTGCAGCATCAATATGGATGGATATCAGTTAGCTGTAATAACTAAATCTTCATGGAACAAAGATTTCAGGACAGCTTGAAGTGCTCATCAAATAGCATCTAATGAATTTTTCTTTCTAATAAACAATATTACTGGTAAACGATAAACAGCTTGAAAGCAACTTCCCAGTGCCCATGCTCCTATTATGTGAACACTGTCATTAAGAAATCTTTTAGCAATACTTCAAGCAGATAATTAATCCTGGATCACTGCACCATAATAACACACAGAGACAATATATATATAAATACTAAATAATAAACAATATATTGCATCTTTTTATATATAAAAATTGATGCAATATATTGTTTTTAAATGTAAAACAAATCAAGACAAAAGTGTATGTTGGGATTAAAATTTGGCTTCCATTCTCAAACTTGTTTTAAGTGCAACTGAGCCAAAGTTGGTTGTTTTCCACTAGCAGCAATGTAGACTCTTGAGAGACTTAGATCTTCTAATGCAATGAATAATACAATGAAACAAAGTTATAGCCCATTAACAAAGTTGCCAGCTGTTTTGCATGTTTCTGTCTTTCCTAAAGTTTGAGTTGGCTGCCAAATTAGATAATCTATAACCAGGTAAATCATTGCAATATATAGTACATAGCAATATTCATTCCATTCTTTTCCTCCAGAAAAATAGCATAGGAACCATGAAATCAGTAGCATGAAAATGCAGTTCCTAAAACCAAAACTCCCACAGTATTGCTCAGGAGGACAGAACCATGGCTACATGGTTTGCTTGTGGAAAATTCACAATTCATTCCCCAGCTACATACTGGTGTCACATGGGCAAGGCCTTGACTCCCTCTCTTTGCATGCCAGTTCACAGATTGTGCTGATTTTTTAAATCTGCATATACAAAGAGTCCTGTAAAAAGTAGGCATTAGGAAGAGGTACTGAATAACCCCTTGGACACCCCCTCTTCCAATTAATTGCATAACATCTTATTGCATCACTCAATAATAAAAAGTCTAGTTCATTATTGACTCATCAACATAGTGATTAGTGTCTGAACACTATTGTGGAAATGGGCTCCCTTTCTGATACTTCTCTTCACATATAACATAGACAGGATTTTCCTGTCTGATGTCAGTGTACAAATGCTAATCAATCAATCTCATATCAGCACTGGGTTCTGCCAACTCCAGGACAAGTAAAGAACCCTAATTCAGACAAAGGAAAAGGCTCTTATCCATTGATATGAACTCTTCTTTGAATCTCTTTTTCTACAATCAAATTGACTTCTTTGATTAGAGAAATCATCATTGACATTCTTGACATTCATCATGGCTGGAAATTCTGTATGGACTTTTTGCATAAGAAAGAAAACAATTTTGTGACTTATGATTTTGATGATTGGGAAGAATACATTATAGGAAATTATGATGAAATCATGGAGATAGAGGTTTGATTAGGATTGTGTGTATGCAAGGAGGAAGTTTGCACACAAAAACATACATACACACAAACACGTACCACAGATTCATATCCATGTTCATTTTGCATAATTATTTTACCTATTTTCTTTTTCTTTTTTCTATCTTTTTTCTCTGTTATTCCTTTCCATTTTCCTTTTTCACGTTTACTGTTTCTTCTTTTTTTGAGTGTATTTCTAATTATAAGTGTAAAATCTTTTAATAAAACCATTCTTAAGAAAGAATCTCTTCTTCTAGGAAAGAGATTCCCAGGGGGATCTCTCATTTGAAGTCTAATGGATGAACCCCTTCAACAAAAGCATATGAAAGTAATGGAGCTAAGAATTCCTTTCTTGTTCCTGATGCTGTGAAAACTTTCTACAGGTTTTTTGGGGGATTCTCAGCCTTGAAATCTAAATAACAAGAGAACCACTGAACAAATGAGTTGGATCTGATTTGACACTTTGTTTCCATGCTGTTTCTTAGGGTCTTTTTTTGGAATAAAAAGTACTGAGACCATCACAGAAGGAGTTTCCCAAAGCTTCTATGTGCTTCTTTGACCCATCCCTCTCTTTCTCTGTAGTGCTGCAAAAGATGACTTCTCCCAAACAGTAAAACTTAGCCTTCCTTGAACTATGAAACATATGGCATTGTATTGTGTCTTTTAAGGGGCAAGTTACATAGTCTTTTATATGGAGATTTCAAGAGAAGACTGTTCTGTCCCGATAGTTTATAAGAAAGAGACTCAATGAGTCTACTAAAGCTGGCAGCCCAGACTTCTGCCACTTAGCTATCTGAATGGCAAGGCTGTCAAGCCAAAGTTCTCCTCGTTTAAGAGGAAATAAAGGTTGTCCTATTACTGGCTGGAATCTGTAATCCAGAAATTGTAATTCATTGAAGATCCATGTTTACTTTTGTACTGATCTATGCTGGAACTGTGTTACTATTATTTAACATGTTTGCTTATTTGCTCAAACAGCTGTTGGTTTCACAGCATAGTTCAGGTGTGTTAGCACTGTCTAAGGTAGGGTGATTCTAAATTCATGACATTTTAAATGTACAGTTAAAGAATATTGTTAAGATGGTTTTGTGTGTGAGAGAGAGAGGGGAAGAGAGAAAGGGAGATGGTAACTTATCCAAAATGCACTTAAGCAATAGATATTTTGTTGAGGGGACTTACATTTTATTATACTGTCTCTTGGGATATTATTGCTGAAGGGTGCATAGTCACCTACTAGATAAATCAATAAAACAAAACAAAAAGCAAGGAATCTTATTGATATAGCATGCGCTTTACAGGCCACTGGCAAAAGAAACACGCTAATTAATGCAAAGTCAAGTTCGTTTCAGTTTTCAATGGGTTAGTGGGAATGTCTTCATCCACACACAATTAAATGGCTAGGGGTTGTCATTATGTATAATCATCCCTAAAAGGCACTTTGTGCCTTCTTTCCCCAATACCAAGATCTGATCATCATTTCTGAGGTAAGATACTACCTGAACAAGCAAACCATCTGAATCTAAACATGGCATTAAACACAGCAGCAGTAAACCTTGACAGAAGAAATGTAGGGTCACAAAGATGAGTGGCTTGATTAATGGGAAAATCTCCCAGCTGAAAAGGTCACAATGAAAAAGTTTTACGGTCTCACTTTTTATGCAGTGAAGCCTTCACTGCTGCGTGCATAAAAGCTAACCAGTGACCCTTCCTGTCAGGTGGCAATGCACAGAGGGCACCTGTTCATTTCTACCTGTTGTGCAGTCTCTTAATGTAGCTGGGAGAGACAATGTCCTTCAATGAGGGGGCAGCCTTGACAACATCCTTGCAGACACCCAGGAAGCACCCATTTCTTAACATCTGACCTCAGAGCATCCTGTGATGGCTGATTCATTGGAAGTGCTCATTTAAAGTGTGTGAATCATTCACACTCATCTAAAAAGCATTAAATGTAGAGTGTTCTTTAAAAACCATGATTGTGCTGCAATTAAACCTGGGTCAAAGAGCTCTCATCTGCACAATCAGGGTATCCTGTTGAATAAAGTAATGTTAGGGAAATCCTTCACTGGCCTTTAGATAGCCAGAGCTCTCCTCCATGTTTTGAAGTGCACGTACTGTGGTAGCGCAGTGGTTAGAATGCAGTACTACTTCAGGCTACTTCTGCTGACTGCCAGCTGACTGCAGTTGTGCAGTTCAAATCTCACCAGGCTCTAGGTTGACTCAACCTTCCATCCTTCTGAAGTGTGTTAAATGAGGACCCAGATTGTTAGGGGCAATATGATGACTCTGTAAAACTGCTTAGAGAGTGCTGTAAAGCGGTATATAAGTGCTACTGCTACCATACATCCATAAGACCTACATGCTGTGAGAGAGGCTCAAGGACATATGGGGGGGGGGGGGGTTGTATGCACTTCAGAAGCTCTCTCATCTTGAACCAGTGAGCTTTTTAAAAAATATAATTATTAATATTTTTGCTTACAAATGCAAAAACAAATGCAAAGTAAACTTAAAGAAAATAGAAGAGAAAAAAATAAAAGTGCAGGAACAAATAAAAAACATAATAAACAAAAAGAAATATATAAAGACATGATTTTCAAATGTTGTCATAAGTATAGATAAATTTAATAACTTTTCATCCTCCTACAAAGTTACAAACATATGTCTCTTTATCCCATGTCCCATTCTTTATAAGTAAGTCCATGAAACCTCAACTTCTCAGTTGTGGTGTCAGAAAAAAATTCATACAGGGTTGCCAGAATTTTGAAATAAAATGTATTTTAACCTTAATCAAATAAACCAATTCATATTGTCATAGGATTTGATTCCTCTTGAATTCTACTTTATGCTATTGAAAACACTTTTTCAAGAATATAGTAATCCTCTTTTGTAGATCCAACATTTTTCAGAAAGAAAATATTTTACAAGCCAGTATTTTGATTTATTATTTGCACTTCTCCTTAAATTTTTAAAACTTCAGAAAAATTCTTTTTATATCCAGTAAAGCACCTTTTTTCCAAATAATTCTCTTGGTCTGTCTTTTGTAGTTCTACTTTCAGTATTTTCTCTGTCTTGTCAAAAAATACAGTAATTGTTCCACATTTATTAACAATTAACATCTTTTAGACATAGCCTATCCATAGAAGCAGATATCATCACTGACAGTGTTGATACTGTACTTACTAATTTCTGGCTCCAGTCTTTAAAGATCTCCTTTAATATTTCTGACATCATTATGTTTTGTGTCATTCTGTAAGTCTCAATATTAGGTGACATAAAAAACATGCTTATTTTTATCTTCTGCATAGAATCCTTAGTCCCCTGTAGTCTTCAGTTTCTAAAACCATAATTTATCTTTGTTCTGATTTACAAAAGCCAGAATAGCGTTTGTTTCTCATAAGATGCTGTTTCCATATTCCAAATTTATCTGACTCCTTAATCCATTTATAATTTTCCTACATCAAAATATTATTTAATTTTTTGGTATGTATTTCAGCTTCTTTAATATTTCAGCTTATAATATTTTTGTTCAGAGCTGAAGACAATTCACCTAATGAACATTTTTTAAACTTACTGTTCTGAAGGTCTCTAATAGCTTTCAGAGGATTATTAGGCAATTTCCAAAAATGATTAGAAAATGAGGTTTGTGAACTTAGTGTCCTTTTAAAAGTTTTGATGCACTTGCAAGTAAGAAGGTTGTTTTTGCCATCTCCTAGCACTTAATCCACAGAAAGCCACTGTCCTGTGGTCATGAGAGCAGCTTTCCAAAGCACATGTGGGTGATCTGCCATCTTCTCCTTATCCAGAGAGGTTCCAAGGAATTGGTCTACTCATTGTTTTGTTTTGTTTTGTTGGTATTTGCTGTGGTTATCAGTTTGGCTTTGGTGGAGTAGTTTTCAGTTTGCCCTATCGCCATCAGAACTTTCTGGAGCCAGAGAGAGAATTTAAGGTTGCCTATGCTGGTTGGCAGGCAATTGTCTGGATTTTAAGAAAGAGCTTTCTCAGCTGTGCTTGGTAGTGCCCATGACCAAAAATGGGGCCTCCTGCATGCGAACCATGTGCTGTACTACTACTATTATTACTACTATAGCAACATACATATGTTTGGGGCAAAATGTCTAGATAGTGGTCACAATGGGGTCAATGCACATAAAAAATGGGGTCAATGCATACAAAAGGGACAAGACCTCAATCATACTTCTGCAATCATCATATTTATTTTTTTATCTCCATCCATACCCACACATATTGCTGACAATATACTTCTACCATTATATTGTATACTGTTCTTGAGGTAATCTATTCATCACAGATTTGTTTAGCCCAAACTGTCTCATAGAGAGTTAGATTCCATAATAAATTTCCAAGAAGTTATCAAACTTTACCGAAGTTTGATGATGGTTGTGATAATGAGCCATCAATTTTGGTGACCACATACATAAAGTATGTGTATTTCTCCATAACAACCTAGTCTTTTAGATTTTCCAAACATGCATGCATTGGCAATGTAACTGATTCCATCTACCTTGCCTGCCTACCATCTACCTTAAAACCATGCTCACCTACTTCCAATCCAGCTTCCCTTAAGATATGATCATTATATAGGTTTAATAAATAAAGGGATAATATGCGAGGTTTACTGGATTTGTGGGGATTTACCTGGTGGTCTCTCATGAGCAGAGCCAATGAATAAAACATCACACAGAAGTTTCCTTGGAATGAGAGC
>JAEANM010025684.1:0-10894 GCA_017656035.1 Myanophis thanlyinensis
CTTTCTGTTTCCTTACTTATATTACACAATTCTGTTTCAACTCTTCCTTCCTTCCCCTTCCCCTTCCCCTTCAAAACTTTTCTTGAGTACATCATTTTGGCACCAGTGAGGGTGAAACCAGATCTAGCTAATTCCCGCAGAAACCCACATAATTAAAGTAGAAGATTCTCCCTCCCCCTATTAATGCAGGTCACGTGGTCCAATTTGAGTCTCTGTATTATTATTGTTATGAGAAAAATTCTTTGCTTTTGGCAAATACCTGCTGAAGGTATTTCTCACAGCTCAGCTTCTTGATGCCTGGAACCTACATGCCATCTCGCCCTTCCTTCCTTCCTTCCTTCCTCCCCCCCCCCTTCCTGGTGCGTTGGCAAGCTGAGAAGTGATAGCGGTCACAAGAGCAAAAACGCGGCTTGAACTTGACAGCCCCTTTCGGAGAGTGTTGTGTTGGTTGTCTTCTCACACAGCTGTTCCAACAGATGCAATGACATTCCAGGAAGAGCCGCCCAGTTTGGTGGCGGGTCTTTCTGGAGAGCAGGTCCCCTCCCCTAACCCACCTTTGCTATTCGTTTCAGAAGTTCTTTGTGACCGGCTCATTTGGCAAATTTATTTTATCGAGAAAATTTGTATAACCTACCCAACTCAATTTGTGCTGAATCCAGGTGACTTACAAGAAATGTAAACCCCAAATAAAGCAGTCAACGCACCCGCTCCCCACTTGGTGATGAAAATTGGATCAACCGCTCCATATCACTCTGGGGTCCCCAGACCCGCTGGCAAAACCAGGTCTTCAGAGCCATTGGAAAGAGCCTCAAGGGGGTGGGGTGGGAGCCAATCTTCTCTCCACAGGGATATGATGTTCCACAGGGAGGAAGCCGCCACAGAGAAGGCCCTTCTGAAGAGTTGGGCATCCTTAAGAGAGGGGACTTGTAACATCCCCTGCCTCTCCACTCAGCTGGGTTGCGTAGAGGTAGCTGGGAAAAGATGGTCCTTCAAATAACCTTCAACTAATTCCTTCGCTGCTTGTGTGAAAAAGAAGGGTAGATAAAAAGAACTGTCTGAAGACCCAGAGAACGGTCACTCTTCTCCTACAGCAGTGGTGGCAAACCTACGGAACGCGCGCCGGAAACGCCAGACCATGTGCTGCCAAATTGTCCCGCAAGCTTTCTGGCATACCAAACTGTCCCGTATGCCATGCGCAGCCCCACTGGCTCCATATCCCGTTCTTGTGCTCTGTTGCGCACAGCCCCTCCTTCCCATTCTTGTGGTCCGTTACGTGCCAGCCAGCTGGCTTTCGCCACATGGGAGCACCAAAACCCAGAATCCCAGCATCCCAGCACACATGCGTGCTCAGAGAGCCGAATGTCCAGTTTCCAGTATGCGAATGCGTGCATCCGGAGGCTGCAGTTGGTGCAGAGTGCAGCCGCGCAGGTGATCCTGGGGGCTCCTTGGAGCTCCCATATTACACCCCTCCTCCGCGAGCTGCACAGGCTCCCTGTGGCCTTCCAGGTGCGATTCAAGGTGTTGGTTCTCACCTTTAAAGCGCTCCATGGCTTGGGACCTGGGTTCTTACGGGACCGCCTGTTGCCACCATCAGCCTCCCGCCGGCCAGTACGTTCCCACAGGGCGAGCCTCCTTGGAGTTCCACTGTCTGGACGATGCCGCCTGGCAGCCCCAAGGGTTCGGGCCTTCTCTGTGGGGGCACCCTCCCTTTGGAACGAATTGCCCCTGGAGATCCGGACCATTACGGACCTACAGACCTTCCGGCGCGCATTAAAAACCTATTTATTCCAACAGGCCGGTCTGGCCTAGTACTAATTAGTTGGGGTTTTTAAAATTGGTTTTAAATTTTTAACGTTTTAAATTTTAACGTTTTAAATTTTAATTTTATATTAGGTTTTAAATTTTAATTGTAATATCAGCCACCCAATTTAGTTTAATTTTAAATTTGTTTTTAAATTGTTGTCTGTTGTTGTGTTTTTAGATGGCTGTACACTGCCTCGAGTCCTTCGGGAGAGAGGCGGTATAAAAGTTTGAATGAATGAATGCAGAGATTCTGATCTTTTACCCTAAATACCTTTGCTAAGATCTAATTTTCACCAGGATGTTTATCTTTCTTTCTTTCTCTCTCTCTCTCTCTCTCTCTCTCTCGGGCAGGTGCTGCGTATTGTCAGTTTATGGACATGCTCTTCCCAGGTTCCGTCACGCTCAAGAAAGTGAAATTCCAAGCAAAGTTGGAGCACGAATACATTCAGAATTTCAAGGTCCTACAAGCAGGTTTTAAGCGAATGGGTGTTGACAAAGTAAGAGCTTCAGTCCTTTCTCAGGTGTTCACTTTTAGGGCATAATGGACTGTTTTGGCTGCGGCCTAAGACCTTCACATTGATTTATTTTGAATAATTATTCATTCATTTATTTTGAATATCCACCAGAGGCTAGCATGCCCCATTCTCAGTTTTCAAATTAATATTCAATAATACCAGAGGGTTATTTTTTTCTCCCCAGCACTGTTCAGTTTAAACCAGATATATTTCTTTCGACAAAACGGGAATAGTTTTTCAGCTTTATGATGTACCTTTTCCAGGAAAAGCAGCACTTGATATTTTGTTTTTTAACATTGTGTAGCTGACCTACCAATCGCCTGCTAATGTAATGCTACATATAATAAGGTGGGGATTTTTATTTTATCAAATAGGAAGGTATTTTTCTTGTCAAGTTGGATTTTGTGCCATTTCTGCCTGCATTGACTTGTGGCTCATAACCAGAAAAGTTAAGGTTCCTGATTTTTTTTGAGGTTTTAATCTTTATTAGATACAACTAATAATAAACCTCATGAAAGATTTTTTTTTTTATTCCCAAATACTTTGTGCCTGAGTTAGAGCTCCAGATGCTTCTGTTTGGCTAGTCTCTTTTCTGTGAAAAAGACATTTTATTTGAATTTCCATTAGCTTTATAGCATATAATTTTAAATTTAGCAGCATTCAGGTACGCTTGCCCTCCTTTTAAAGTTTTAAATTTCATGTACTCTTTTTTTATGTTCTCATGTTTTATTGTACCTCTCTACCTTTAGTGTCCCTCTCTGAGCTGTTCAAAAATGTGAAATACAAGTCAACAGAAAAACATTTTAAATTGTGGGAGTAAAAGAATGCTTATATTGCTGCATTTGAATTACTGGAAAGGCAGAAGGAATGTGGGTTTTCATATGCTAATTTCCCCATAAATAGTTTTGACTCACTGCTGTCTTTCAAATGCAAATCGGATTTGGGATTTCTGTTTTAAGTTCAGTGCTGTGTTTCTCAAAAGATGGGAAGACTTCAACTCCCAGAATTCCCCAGCCAGGATCTTAGAATTGCCAAGGTTGGGAAACACCTGCCTGGTGATCAGGATTCAACGGTGATATTTAGATAGTCCACAACCAAATTCAGGTTCACTATTCCACAATTGAGCCCGGGAATTTCTGTTGGTAAGCAAGACAGTTGTTAAATGAATTTTGCTCTGTTTATGACCTTTTCTTCCCACAGCTGTTAAGTGAATCCCTGCAGTTAAGTCAGTCACACGGTTGTTAAGCGAATCTGGCCTCCCCCATTGGCTTTTGCTTATCAGAAGGTCGCAAAAGGGGGTCACCTCACCCCCGGACACTGCAGCTGTCATAAGTACATGCCAGTTGCCAAGCCTGTCAGTTTTGATCACGTGATCAAAATTCATGCAATTCAAGTGTGCAGCACTGGTGGTAGGTGTGAAAAATGGTCCCAAGTCACACTTCTCAGTGTTGTTGTAATTTTGAATGGTTGCTAGATGAACTGTTGTCACTAGTGGACTAATCTGTAGAAGTTTTCATTTCTAACCAGGATATCAGAGGTGCAAAAAATGGCAGAATGCCACTCTCCCTGGACTAGTGACTTAAATTCTATATCGGGCAACTTTTTGCCACCTTTTGTGTGTCTCTTCTCTTCTTGGAGGAATTGTTATTGTGTGCCGCAGGTTGGGACCCAAATCAGGTTGATGCTTGACCTGAAAGATTGTGTGTTCAACCATTGGAGAAGGCAGGCTGCTCATTGTTCCTGTGGCTAAACAAGAGCAAAGGAGAATATTCAAATCTGCAGTTGTCCACCATCTGAATTTTGTCCAAACACAATTGTGTAGGCCAGAATTGGATCATATGGATTCTATTTATTGGAAGTTCAAATCAAATCAAATTTTATTCATCACATGCACAGTCATACATGGTACGAAATGCAGTGAAATACGTATGCGACCGCTCGTGACCATAGGTAGTAGGGCAAGAGAATAGTCTAGACAGGGAGGGAGAATAAGTTAGGAGTGAGATAGATTATGGGAATACTTTATAGTCCTGGGTTTGTTATGGTTTGGTTTAGGGTCCGTATTGCCTGTGGGAAGCAGCTCCTCCTTAATCTCTCTGTGTTGGCTTTCAGGGAGCTTTCCTGACCGCATCATGGTGAACAGTCCGTTGTTGGGGTGGCTGGGGTCCTTCATTATCTCCCTGGCTGTAGTTTGGCATCGTCTGTTGTAGATGGAGTGCAGTTCAGGGAGCTTGGTGCGGATGATGCGCTCTGCTATGCGCAGCACCCTCTGTAGAGCTTGCCTGTCCTGCATGGTGCTGTTCCCAAACCATGTGGTGATGTTGCCCGTCAGGATGCTTTCTACTATACAGGAGTAGAAGTTTCGGAGCACACTGGTGGGCAGTCTGGAGTCTCTCGGTCATCTGAGGTGGTATAGGCGTGGGGCCTTTCTCACCACGGTGTTGATGTGTCGGGTCCATGTTAGGTTTTGCGAGATGTGGACGCCTAGGTGTTTGAAGCAGTCCACTCTCTCCACTGGGCTCTTGTTGATGATCTGCCTTTTGTGTAGGCCTGTTGGAAGAAATATCCATAGGAATTCAGTTGCAAGTGGGGAGAAAGACACTGGAAACATGGAAGCTGCTTGGAAGGATGGTTTTATTGGTGGAACATGCTTGAAGTCCCGAGTGAAAAAAAAGGAAGAAAGTGAGGGAGAGGGATAGATTTATACCCTCTTGGGCTATGACCTTGCTTCCTGTTCCTGGGGCAAGGGCAAGTATCCCGATTGGTTGTCAGACTCCCATGTGACCATGGGTCATGATTCAAATTTGGTTGAAGCTTTTGTCTTCAACATGTGGACAGTTGGGGCAATCCCATAATGAGCTGAAGGTGAGGGTCTTTTAGGTTGCAAATAAAGCTAGCTCAGTCTATTGCAGTGGTGGTGGCAAACCTTTTACTTACAGAGTGCCGAAAAGTAAGCGCTTTGTGTGTCATCTGCACTTGTGTGCGGCTCCTCCACATACGCTGCATGTGCAACCGCACCATCTGTGCATGCATGCAGCTTTTGCACATGCAGTGCGTGCATGCTGAGCGCAGGCACTCATACACATGAGCAATCGCGTGTGCATGCGCAGGAAAGCTCCGAAGACCAGCTGGATTTCCTGCTGCAATCGCGCGCATGCACAGTGGAGGCCCCAAGACCAGCTGGGTCTCTGCAATCACGCATGCATACATGCACAATCGCATGTGCATGCTCAGCTGGAGGTAAGTTGGCCAACAGCTTGTGTGCCCAACAAGATGGCTCTGTGTGCCACCTGTGGCAGCCATGCCATATGTTCGCCATCACAGTCCTATTGTCTTCCAAATAAAGTATGTGCTGGAGGGCAGGGGGCTGAGGCTGAGTTTCAGTCTTAAGATTTCTATTTCTCTTTTAGGGGAAATATTCCGCCTTTTCGTATTTGCTGGAATATTTCATTTTTTTTCCCTAGGAGAGGGGTGGGTGCTAACTTCTAACAGGCCTTAAGTCAGTTTTTTTGTGAAGTTTGGCAGCTTTAAAATGGACTTCAATTCCCAGAAAGTTGGATCTTCAAAAGAAAAAACCAGGAAGTCCAGTTGCCTCCTGAAAAAGCAATTTTGGGACAATTGTGAGTTGGATGACGGAGAATCTCTACATACTTTAGCTATGGGATGAAGACCCTGGGAATGGGATGGGAGTAGGAACAGATTTCCAGAGAAAAAAATTGCAGATACAGGAACCATTTGCACCACTCAGGTGACCCTGAGGACACAGATAAACCTCCAAGTGGCCTCAATGACCCTCTGAAAGGATGCAAATGACCAGCTGTCTGTAAGGAATATATATTCTTCCATCCCCCCCCCCCATCCAGTCAGAGCTGAAGAAGCTTCTTGGGTGAGAGAAGCGAAACTTCTTCAAAAGAAAAAACCAGGAAGTCCAGTTGCCACCTAAAAGAAAGCAATTTTGGGACAACTGTGACTTGGATGGTGGAGAATCTCTACAGACTTTTCTCCCATCTGCCAAGGTGTACAAGGAAGATGTTACCAAGCAAATAGCAGCCTTGAAAAACTATATTTCCAAGTTAGTTTGGGAAAACCCGACATGATGTGAGTTAACCCTCTTGGTTTTGTTGGGCCCAGTTAGTTATAGACCAGTGCATTTCATGTGCGCTAGTGCAAGGTCTTTATTTCCCTCCCCTCCAGAAGTAATATGAATTTCTGTTGAAAAAAAAAAAAAGCAAATTTGTAGGAATAGCATCCCAAACCTGTAACAGGAAGAACCTTTATTTGCACCCAAGAAAAGAGAGTACCTGCTTCCATGTTCTCCGAGGAAGTTTTTGTAGGCTAGATGTTACCCACCCAAATAAATAAATAAATAAATAAATGTGTGTTTCTAAACTGCTGGCCTTCAGTGGATTGCGAGACCTTGGTCTGAGTAAATAAAAGATTAGCTTCCTTGCTTTTAGGGAAGTTTGTAGCAATTGAAGAGTGAATAAAGAAACAGAAAGTTTGGTTAAATCTTGGAATTCACGCAGTGCCTGTTTTTTTGGGGGTGGTTTCTGGTCCTTCCCACAAATTGGATAACCCTTTGTCTGAAATGGTCTAGGGCAGTGGTGGCGAACCTTTTACTTACCGAGAGCCGAAAAGTACGCGCTTTACTTGTGCCATCTGCACTTTTGTGCATCTCCTCCACATGCGCTGCATGTGCAACCACACCATCTGCGCATGTATGCAGCTTTTTCATGTGCAATGCACGCATGCTGCATGCAGGCACTCACACACACATGAGCCATCGCCTGTGCATGCGCAGGAGAGCTCCGAAAACCAGCTGGATTTCCTGCTGGAATCGTGCATGCACAGTGGAGGCCCGAAGACCACCTGGGTCTCTGCAATCATGCATGCATGCATGCACAATCGCATGTGCATGCTCAGCTGGAGGTAAGTTGGCCGACAGCTTGTGTGCCCAGCAAGATGGCTCTGTGTGCCACCTGTGGGAACCGTGCCATAGGTTCACCATCACGGGTTTAGGGTTTCTTGCTTGAGAGCAGAGGTTGGACTAGAAGACCTCCAAGGTCCCTTCCAATTCTTTGTCATTCTGTTCAGTGCGCTTATCGTTTCCAGAGTTTTGACACCTTAGGAAATGAAGAAGCAGATCATGTAAAGGAAATTACAGAATAAAAAAGTTGGAAAGGGCCTTAAAATGGCTGAATTTGAGAAATACCGTCCCATTGAGTTTCCACCATGTCATCTGGCCTCTTACCAAGGTCAGTCATTCAGTATAGAGCTGGAAGGGATCTCTGAGGTCATCTAGTCCAACCCTCTGCTGAAGCAGGAAACCCTATGCCATTTCAGACAGTCCAGTCTCTTCTTTAAGACCTCCGGTGTTGGAGCACCCACAACTTCTGGTGGCAAGCCGTTCCACTGGTTAATTATTCTCAGTGTTAGGAAATTCTTCCTTACTTCCAGGTTGCGTCTCTCCTTGATTAGTTTCCATCTGTTGTTTCTTCAGGGGCTTTGGAGAATAGATCACCGTCCTACTTTTTCTTGGGTAAACCAAATACCAGGGTCCTGAGCAGTGATGGAATTCAATTTTTTTTACTCCAGGTTCCGTGGGCATGGCTTGGTGGGCGTGGCTGGGGGGGGTCATGTGACTGGGTGGGCAGGGCAATAAAGATTAGGCTAGAAACAACACCAGGATGTTTCTTTCCTGCCTTCCTTACAGGATTAACCCTGCAAAGTGGAAAAAAACAAAAAGGAGATTTCTTCTAACAACTGGTTCTACAAACTGCTTAGAAAATTTACTGAATTTCACCTCTGGTCCTGAGAGAAGAAATGCAATTTTGATCTTTCAGTGGGATGTTGTAAAAATTCCCTTTTTCTGGAGGAAATAATACCAAAATCGTGTGAAGACATAAATCTACTCTCTTCTGCTTTGGAGAGACCCCACCTCTCTCTGTCTCTCTGGCTAAGGGTTGGACTAGAAGACCTCCTAGGTTCCCTTCCAGCCCCATAATTCTGTGCCTATTTCTATGCCACTTAAAAAAGGTTCAGAGAAGGAGAGCCAAGATGATCAGAGAATTAAGAATTAGGAAGAGAGATTGACAGATTGAAGAGTCTGTTTGCCTCAAGACTCCAGAGCGAGAGAGAGAGGATCGCGCTCTTAAAATACAGACAAGCGATTCAGAGAATTCCAGAATGTTCATTAGGATCCCATCCTGCACGGCATAGAATAATGAATTTAAGAATCAGGAAGCTACAGGTAGTCCTTGACTTATGACCGCATTTAAGCCCAAAATTTCCATTGCTAAGCGAGACGGTTGTTAAGTCCGTTTTGCTCCATTTGTCGGTCTTCCTTGCCCACGTTGCTCAGTGAATCACTGCCGTTGTTAAGTGAATCAAACTTCCCCATTAACTTTGCTTGCCAAAAGGTGATCACAGGACCCCCGAGACACCACAACCGTCATAAATACGAGTAAGGTGACAAATGATGTGACAGTTGTGTAGAAAACGACTTGCGGTATATCCTTGTAAGCTGCCTTGAGGTGTGATGTGCAAGTTGTTAGCAATATAAATTTTCCAAATAAAAAGTATCATAAGTCGCTTTTTTCGGTGCTGTTGTAACTTTATACAATACATAAAGTTATGGTATAACTTTATAACTCTGTTTATACAATCCTTGGATTGTATCCTAGAATCAAAATCACGTGAAGTATTAGTACCGCTTTGTAAAGCCTTAGTAAGGCCACGCCTGGAATACAGCATCTGGTTTTGGTCCCCACGTTACAAAAAAGATGTTGAGACTTTTGGAAAAAGTGCAGAGAAGAGCAACTAAGACTATTCAAGGCCTGGAAGAAACATTGCAGGATTTGGCTTTGTCTAGTTTGAGAAAAGAAGGATTAGGGGGGACATGAGAGCAGCCTTCCAGTATTTGAGGGGATGCCCCAAAGAAGAGGGAGTCAAGCTATTCCCCAAAGCACCCGAAGGCAGGACGAGAAACAACGGATGGAAATTAACCATGGAGAGAAACAACCTTAAAACTAAGGAGAAACTTCCTGACAGTGAGGCCAGTTAACCAGTGGAACTGCTTGCCACCAGAAGTTGTGGGTGCTCCATCACGGGAGGTTTTTAAGAAGAAACTGGACAGCCACTTGTCTGGAATGGTCTAGGGCAGTGTTTCCCAACCTCAACAAATTTAAGAGACGTGGACTACAACTCCGAGAATTCCCCAGGCAGCAACGCTTCTGGGAGTTGTAGTCTTCGTGTCTTAAATTTGTTGAGGTTGGGAAACACTGGTGTAGAATATCCTGCTTGAGCAAAGGGTTGGACTAGAAGACCTCCCAGGCCCCTTCCACTTCCGTTCTGACCATGGAACTTCAAACGGTCAGTACATGGCTGTAAGTCAAGAACTTGCTGTATATTGTAACAGAACGTGTGGAGAGAAAAAAAATTAGTCTTGCTGTGACCGTTCAGTAGCAGAATTACTGTTGCATGAGGAAGTGGCAAATTCCCACTGGAAGGATTTGAGCAGGGTCCGAACAGACATCGGTCAGCAATGCAGGGTGGATAAAAATCAAAGATTCTTTAAAACAAAATAATAATAAAAATTGGACTTTTTAAAATTTAAATCGGATTTTTTTTTTATTTTTATCAAATTTATTTCAGTGAAATGCTTTTGGAGCGAAAATCTGTCTAAAAATAGTTTTCTATTTAAGATACGTTAATAATTTAAGTTTATTCAGCGTAAAATGGGGCTTAGTTATGTAGGCTGTGTATATTCTGCGATATCGGGACTGTTGGTGAGTCAGCTGCGGGTCAAGAGATGACAGCTGCTCTTTAAAAATCGTGGTTTAAATCGAGTTGGATTTAAATCCAGCCTTTTTACTAGTGATTTGATTTAAATCGAATTCATCCTGTCAGCAACGGTTTGATTTGGATTCCTGCCCCGAGCATCTACTTCCCACCCTTCAGATTCTATGAATTACGATGATTCGGCCATATAAATAGTCTTCTGTAAAGCTTTTCTTGATGCTTTTATAAATTAGGTCTGGAACTGAAAACAAAATACCGACTTTTAAACGTTTGTGCTTGGTAATTTAAAACACATCACAATCACTTTTTTTGTGCAGTGTGTGTGTGTGTGTGTGTGAAATCCTCAGATATTTTGTGGCATTTTAAAACCTTCATCTCCATGGTCTGAGGCCCATTTCTGGTACCAGGTCAACAAAGCTATTTTAGTTCAGAAATAAACACGTAACTCCGTTTCTGCACGAGCCAAGGAATTTTTCTGTAGTCTTCAAGTTATGACGGCAACGGAGCCCTACCTATCACGGTTATAGCTTGTGATGGCTGTCAATTTTATGACTCCCCCCTCCCCCCCAGCTGTTGTTAAATAGACCAGTGGTTCTTGTGATGTGGTTTTGCCATAAACCTGATTTAAATGCCAGTTTTTCTGCAAAGCCGTCGTAAAACAGAGACACATAACTGCAGAACCCTGCAA
Organism: Myanophis thanlyinensis; assembly: GCA_017656035.1. Taxonomy (NCBI): domain Eukaryota; kingdom Metazoa; phylum Chordata; class Lepidosauria; order Squamata; family Homalopsidae; genus Myanophis; species Myanophis thanlyinensis. Next base: position 10,807 of record JAEANM010025684.1, read on the forward strand.
ATGAATGTAGATGTGGCCCAAAGTGGGGTCACATGATTGGGTGGGGTGGGGTGGGGTGGGGTGGGGACGACCATAAGACCTTTGAATT
>JAEANM010025685.1:0-10894 GCA_017656035.1 Myanophis thanlyinensis
ACTCTTCATTCTCCTCAGAGCCTTCCTCACCTCATCCTTTCTAATTTTTGCTACTTCCTGCTCTACAATATTCACCTGTATCCATCTTCTTTCCCTCTCATTTTCCTCATTCATTAGTTCCTCAAAATACTCCTTTCATCTTCTTTGCACACTCTCCTCACGTGCTAGCACCTTTCCATCTCTGTCTTTAATCACCCTTATCTGTTGTATATCCTTCCCATCTCTATCTCTCTGTGTCGCTAATCTGTACAAATCCTTCTCACCTTCTCTCATGTCTAACCTGGCATTCAACTCATCATATGCTTTCTGTTTGGCCATTGTCACCTCCCACTTCACTCTATGCTGCATTTTTTTATAATCCTGTCTAATGTCTTCAATTCTTTCTACATCCCATTTCTTTTTAGCTAGCCTCTTCCTCTGAATGTTAATGTCAGGGTTCCATACAGCATCTGCAATTTAATCAGAACTCCCCCCCCCCCCAAAAAAAGAAAGTCCTTAGAATAAGATTTTATTGAAGACATTGTATTGGTATGTCTGGAGAAATCCTGAATCTGAAATTCCCGGGCTTTCTCCACCCAAGTAAACTGAAAATTCCTTCCCATTAATTATCACATGTCAGCTGCTTGCCAATCCAGTCAAGGTGACATCCAAGTTCATCTCTGCAAACCGCCCACAGCAGGTGCTAAGAACTGACCTCAGTTCCCATGAGAAACATTCAGAAAGAATGTAAAAAGATAATAGCCTCTGAGTTGTTACTATCAAACCCCAACTCCCCAACTCCTTAACATTTCTTATAACGTGTCATGACTAAAAAAACTATCGTATTACTTGCAAAAGCATAGAATAATAAAACTGCAGCATATATTTTTCTTTTATGCTTGACAGCTGTCCTGTACTTCCTCGTTCCATTACCAGATTTCCTTATCTTCTTTCTTCCTTCCAGATGACATACCTAGCACCTTCCTAGCTGTCTCCCTGATCACTTCTGCTGTAGTTTCCCAGTCATCTGGGAGTTCTTTCTGACCACCCAAAGCCTGTCTCAATTTCTGTCTGAATTCCTCACTACATTCTTCCTTTTGCAACTTCCACCACTTGGTCTTCTTCTCCATCTTTTCTCTCCTCTTCATCCTGACTGTCAGAGTCATCATACACACCATCATCTGATGCTATCTGGCTACACTCTCTCCTACCACCACTTTGCAATCACTAATCTCTCTCAGATTGCCTCATCTACATAGAATGTAGTCTACCTGCATACTCCTATCTTCACTCTTATATATAACTCTATGTTTCTCCCTCTTCTGGAAATAGGTGATAACTACAGCCATTTCCATCCTCTTAGAAAAAGTCCACCACCATTTGTCCTTCTAGGTTCCTTTCTTTAACACAAACATGCCCATCACCTCCTCATTGCCTTTGTTCCCCTCACCAATGTGCCCGTTGAAATCTGCCCCAATCACCAGTCTCTCCTCTCTGGGAATACTACCTCATCTAACTCACTCCAGAATCTCTCCTTCTCTTCTAACTCACACCCTACTTGTGGAGCATAACCACTGACCACATTCAACATTATCCCATCAATTTCCAACTTCAAACTGATCACCCTGTCTGATACTCTTTTCACCTCTAAAACATTCCTCACGAGTTTCTCCTTCAGGATCATTCCTACCCCATTTATCTTCCTATCCACACTATAATAAGACAGTTTGTATCCCCCTCCAATACTACACACTTTGTTACCCTTCCACTTGGTGACCTGCACACACAGTATATCTACCTTCCTTCTCTCCATCATGTCTGCCAGCTCTCTACCTTTCCCTGTCATTGTGCCAACATTAAGAGTCCCTTTTCTCAGACCTATACTCCTGCCTTTCCTCTTCTCTCTCTGTCTACAAATCCTTCTGCCTCCTCTCCTTCTTCAAAGTCTGATAAATTACAATAAAAACAGGAATACAATATATTAAGAACCATATCATGTATTCGAATTGGATGCAAATTTCATCAGTTGTCTTATGCAAAACTGCTGGAAAATTGTGTACTGTTAGAAATAACTACCCATAGTATAAATTGGAAAGCACAGTGAATCTAATTGGATAAAGCTTATACAACCTGAACAACCTGAATTTGGATGCGTAACAAAAACATTACATCAACAATAATTCTGCAAAACAGCATACAAGATTTGGTTACAGATATTAGTCTATAATTAAGAAAATAAATCAGGTGGACTTAGCAATTGAATTAAATGATTATCCTTTACAAATCAAAGTAATCAAAAGGTTATTGTTGTTTAAAAGAAAAAGAGGAATAGTTTTCTTGTTTTTGAATTCAAACATATCTGACACAGAATTTGTTTTTTCAGATGTTTTGTGATTCAAGTCAATAAAAAGGAAGAATGGGTAAAACTATCTCATAGACTTCCACTCAGAAGTATACTTCCACTTATTTCTTACTCAATAATAATGGAGTATTTGAGAAATTTCAGATATATTTTTGTCTTTACACAGAAAACCAGCTCAGTAGAAAAATGAAGATATTAGAATAGGTTAATACTACTTTACACTTATTGAAGTCAATAGTATAAATTTATACAAATTATAAAGAGGCTTGAGAGGAACAACTGCTGAAAAAACCCCTCTTTTTCACTTCCTCAGAATTATGTGTAGTAGGAAATGTCCCAAAGCTTTTTTGATTTGATTTTGAAAAGAAAATACTGCTTGTAGTGCCTTTCTCTGTAGTAAAACTATGAAAATAAAAATCTCTCAGGATGGAGCTTGATAAATTGACAGACAGTAGTTTTTCTCATTACTTGTTGAATGAACAGAAAAACACTTAAATCAGGGGTGCCCACACTTTTTGGGCTTGTGAGCTACTTCTGCCATACTGGTAGTGGCGATTGAGCCACATGAAGAAAAGAAGCCCTGCCCACTTGGTCAGGAAGGGGTGGGCAGGGCTTCCTTTCTTCATGTGGCTCGAGTTAGTTTTAAAAAGTTTCCTGCCTTTTGCTGCACTTTGGAAGCAGGATTGCTCCTGGGCAAGCAGTTAGAAGAAGAGAAAGCCACTGTTGTGGCTTGTATTTGTTTTAAAGTTTTCCTTTCCACGAGCCACAGCGGTGGCTTCTCTTTTTCCAGCTGCTCACCCAGGAGCAATCCCACTTCCAACACACAGCAAAAAGCAGGCGATCTACCCACACGACCTCCGCGAAAGACCAGTTGATCGCAATCGATGAATTGGGCACTCCCAACTTAAATGTTGAAAGAGAATATGCACTACACTGACTGTACTATGCCCTGAGTGTATTATACTTTCCTAAGAATAATAGAGGATATTACTTCATATCTAGTGTTGAAGAATTCAGTTACCACATTTTGTCTTTTGCTTCAATAAGAAATATTTCCTTGGAGATAAGACTCACAATGGTCTCCTAATTATCTTCTGGATCCATTTCTTAAATTGGCCGAATGTTGTTGTTTTTTGTTGTTGTTGTTTTGGGCAGTCATAGATTTATCAATTGTAAGTAGTTGGGATTTTACACATTCTGCAGTTACCATACATTCAAAACACAATAAATGAACATTTCTCTAGCCACTCAACATCTATTGTGTCACACTGCTGGCTGGCAATTGTTTTTTTCTTCATAGTTTCAAATCTTTTTTCTACAGATGCACATCTCAAACTTCATGACTTGATCTATGGAGATGGTCAAAGGTGCTTTTTCAAGAGGCAACTGGACTTTCTTGTTTTTCTTTGAAGTGGTTTTGCTTCTTATCTAAGAAACATCTTCAGCTCTGACTGGATGGTGGGAAATGGAAGGATTTATATTCCTTACAGACAGCTGGTTATTTGCATTTTTAGAGAGTTGTTGAGGCCACTTGGAGGTTTATCTGTGTCCTCAGAGTTACCTGAATACTGCAAATGGGTATGGAGCCTTCATAACTTGGTGTACGGCATATTTATAATCTATATATGCACATCATATCATGCAACTGTTGCTGTATTCATGTGTCTAAACTGAAGAGAAAGACGTCAAGAAATTAGAATTTCCCAACGTGTAAAACAAGGTTTTTTGAATCCGAAGCTAATGGGGGAAAACAATCATTAGTATGATTTTTATGAGACTCTTATATTTCAAATACAAGGAAATTGCTGCTAATGCTTAAATAGTACCAATAAATATGATAATATTATTTGCCTAACCATGATATTGCTGTTGTACATAGATTATGATTGAAACAAATTTAATAATTCATCTGAGAATGTTTTCATAATTTTTCTGCAATGAAGGTTTATGTACTCCTATTACTACATTTCTTCTGATATTTCCATACCTGTCTTACATTCTAACATGGTTCAAAAGTCTAATACTTTCTCATTTTATGCTTCTTTACCACCTGATCACTTTGTAGTCTCTTCTAAGAGACTACAGAATACTCCTTCAGTCACTAAGGGTCTATTCATCAGGAATTTATTCATTTCTTTGCCAAGGCTGCTTTCCGAATCATTAAAGGTGATTCCTAGTTATTTTATGCTAAAGGATTTTCTTTCTATTTTGGCTGGTTTCACTGTTACTTTAACAGACAATAAGTTATTACAATTGCTTTTTTGTTCTGGCTCCCATGGATTCAATCCTGGCTTGACTTCCATAATCCCCATGCTGGCCAAAGGCCATGTAATGAAGATACAATTCCTAGCTTTATGTTTTGTTCTTCTTACTGTGGATACCTTTTGTTTGTTTTCCTTGCTAGGGAAAAGAAAATATAACAAAGATACATTACACTGTTGTAAAATAAATGCTTTTCAAACTCTTTTACTAATCAATAAGTGATAAACACTGTAGAGGGCTGCCCCATTTACTTTTTTTATGAATTGACATTAGCATTTAAAATGACATTGAATCCACTTTTCTTAAAATAATGTTTATGTTATTTATTGAGTTATATATTGGATTATATGGCTACCACTATTACCAAAGTGAAGCTGAATGGCAAGCACAACTTTAAAAATTGGTATAACAAAGTTTTAAAAAGTGAAAATAAGTACAAAACAGGAACAAATAGAAATAATGAAAAATGAGGATAAAACCTTATAGACTTGCCTGACTTCCAGAGCTTGGGATAATGTCCAGGTCTTAAGTGTTCTCTGAAAGACAAGAAGAATTGGGGACAACCTAATCTTGGAGAGAATGGTGTTCTGAAACACAGGTACAGTCACAGAGAAGTCATTCTCCTTGTGTCTTAGTAAATATTCTTTAATACACAGGACTCAGAACAAAACCATCTTCCCAGACTTGATGGGGAGGGTAGATATCAATCTGCCATTTATAGACATATAGAGATAAATCACATTTACATATCTAAAATGGTAATTAAAAAGGAAACAAAAAGACCAGAGCATATCATTTCCAGTAGCCAACACCCAGATAAGTAGAGTTTAATAATAGATCCAAGCAGAAAACAATACCTAATCAAGAAACTATCAAGGAGAAAACCATACCATAAGAGCCTCGGTGGCGTGGTGGTTAGAGTGCAGTACTGCAGTACAGCAGTACTTCTGCTGTCTGCTGATTCAAATCCCACCAGGCTCAAGGTTGACTCAGCCTTCCATCCTTCCGAGGTGGGTAAAATGAGGTCCCAGATTGTTGAGGGCAATATGCTGATTCTGTAAACCATTTAGAGAGGGCTGGAAAGCACTATAAAGCAGTATATAAATCTAAATGCTATTGCTATACCCCCATCAATACTGGAAGGGCAGGCTACTGTATATAAACAGGGAGCAACCACACTCACTATATGAGGTTACACAGCTGGATAATGAAACATCTGCAAGCAAACAACCAAACTTGGATTGAATCAATTGAATCCACAATTGAAGAATGACAGTCTCACAAATATCACAGCCCATGACATATATAGGGGGAAGAGACTATGGTCTTGAAGGACAATGAGGAGGACCATTACCAAGGCAACAGACAGACAAATATGACTTGAAGTCATTCTAACTTAAGAAATCACTTCAAATAGGCTTCTCCTGAATTCTTGTCCTCAGGCCAGTCTACACAGTAGTCCAGGTCTTGGAATTCATTGGTGTATGCAGCCAGCAGCCTTGTCTCATGGTCTTAAAATGATATGTGGCTCTGAACCTCTGCCAGAGGGCCATCAGGGAATAATCAAAGTTCCAGAGCTCTGGGGCATTCACACTGTGGAGGGTAACCATCCATCTTGCAGTGGCTCCCTCCAGGGCCAAAGTGACAACTCTGACCTGAGCTCCTGGGTTGGGATCTCTTGTCCATACTCTTGCCTATAGGTAAGAATGTGAGCAAGGAAGAACTGCAGTTGCTGGGGATCTCCATCAAACTTGATGCCAGTGTGTGTGTGCTTTTGCTACAGCTGGAGAGCTCTCATGCTCCCAGCATGGGCACGTTCACCAGGCCCTGATCTCAGCATGGAGGGTTTGCAGGGATGGCAACTACTCCATCTGCTCTAGTGGCTTTTCCCAATGTTCCTGAGGTGGGAGAGACTGACCTTCTTCCATCTTCTCCCCATTGTCTCTCATCATCTCCATTCCAGCTGCTCAGGGCACCTTGGTTTCTCAGGTCCTGGAAAGCCTCCAGCATGAAATGCATAACATGCTTTTTGAGGTGATGCTCTCGGTCCAGTTCCTCACCCAGGTCACCATGGTCAGACAGGGCTTCCAGCTCACACCTCCAGCCTTGCTGCTGACTGCCTCAGGTAGGGGGACCCTTTTGGTCCTTCCTTCCCAATGATCTTTCTTCCCCATGCTGATGTACCACCTCAGTTTTGCAGGTTCTTCCAGGATAGCCGGTTCTTCTACTGAGCATTCAGAGCTGCATTGGCCTGGGTCATGGTGGAGGACTCCCCCCAGCACTCTCCTTCTCCATGTGCTCTGGTCAAACATGATTTGCAGAATCCCCTAAAATCCCCTCGGTAGAGCAAAGGTTCTCTGGGTTGACCACTTTTGCAGATCCTGCCTAATGTAAGGACTTACCTCTCCTCTCTTCTCAAGGAAGCAGAACTCTTGAAATCAGCGTCATTTCAAAAGGAACTTTTATTGAGAGATAGCGATGGCAAGAAGAGCAAGGCAGGATCTGAAATTCCAGCTCAAAACCATTAGGTTAAAAGTTGTAAAAACCCCTCCCCTCTGTCCAGTCTGAAAGTGATCCAATCTACAGGTGCAAAGTTGTTATGAGAACCTCAGGCTGAGAAGGTGATAAGAAGTGTTCTCAGGTGCAAATTGCTCGTCCCCTTAGAGCTGAGACAAAACAGATGGCTCCAGTCTATTCCCTCCCTCCTCCCATTCTTAAAAAGGTACATCAAAGTAAACAAAAGACCAGAGACAAGGAAAGATTGTAAACTGGCATCCAGGCCCTTCCTGCAAGAATGGCAGCATCACGATAGGGATCAATGTAGACCTGACACTGAGTTTCAGTCAACTCTGTAGTCTCTGCTTTAAAGATAGAGGCCAGCTTGGAGAAGATTTGAGCTTCCCTCCTGAAGATTTTTACAGCAAATACATATTATGTGCTTCAATGAGCAATTTGGAAGGTACAGGAAATAGCCACCTAGACTGATTCAATATTGGGTGTTCTGGGTGAATCCTTTCTCATCTTACTTCAGCCAGGATCAGATTAAAAATTGTGTTTGCTCAAATACTCCACAGCCAGGTGGACAGAGTTAATGTAAGTTAAAAATGATCTAGAAAATGCCAAATTATCTCAAGTATCCATAGGTTTATTTTCAAAGGGAGTTGCATTTTGAAGGCACCAATCTGGGGACAACAACAGAAACGTTTTCCAATATCATATTGAATCTATGAAAACATAGCAAATCTTGGTTTGTTTGCCTGGAATCCCATTAGTAATGAAGCACTGTTTTTCTCTGATGCTAAATTCAACTAGTTGTGTGAAATTACAACAAAGGAGAGTACCAATACTGTTCAGCAAAACCTGTAGACCAAAAAGACCACATTTTTGATGCTACTGTTAACATCATGTATATCAGTAAGCATGCAATTGCCATGTTTAAGTCTGAGGCCTTTCGGACATTCTTGCTTTTTGTAAAGGTTACATTCCCTTCATTCAACTTGTTCTTTGTTTTCCCATCATCTTTCAAATGAAAGCAATACAATAAAATATACACATTTAGATAACTATGTATACATTGAGTTCCTGTACAAAAGGTGGGATTGATTGACTGAATTTTGCCATCATATTGTTTTCAATTCCTAACCAGAGTTTCTCCATGATTATTTATCCCTAACCTGTTCTTTCAAGTTTTCTGATGGTGCACACATTGCCACTATGACTAAGTGCATCCATCTTGCTGCTCATCATCCTCTTCTTCTCTTTCCTTCCACCTTTCTTAGCATTACATTTTTATCTAAAGAGTGGAGTCTTCACATAATGTGTATAAAGTAGGATAATTTGAGCCAGATCACTTGTGGCAAGTGACAAATCTGACTTGATTTGTTCAATCACACTCATATCAGAAGTACCAAGGCACTTCCAGGTTGAAAAGGAGTAGTTGGTAACATCATGGTTGCTTCTTTCATGTCCCTTGCAGAAGCTGAAGTGAAGAACAGTGGCTCACCCAGCCCTATGGCAGCATACAGGTCTCAAATGGGGGCTACCCAACCTAACTATGTGAGCCACTGTACTTCTATTTGTTCAATGATCCATTTCTTGCTGTCCATGGTTTTCTTAGAGATCTTCTCTAACACGAAAGGTTTCAACGCTCTTCCTCTCCTTCTTCTTTAAAATAAAACTTTTGCTTCTATAAAGTGTCACAGGGAATACCATGGTTCACATGATCCTGATCTTTTTAGGTATAGACACCACAGCATTTGAAACCAAAGTAAACAGAATTGAGCAAACAAAATATTTCTAAACTTTACCTCTCTCATTCATAATTCAAGTTTGAAAGCACTACAATATTTTTGTTTTGCATGTTGTGAAGTATAGTGTATGTAACATATATCTGAACTGGCACACTATTTCTTTTCTTTTTTAAGAACCTGTATTGAAATTTTAGAGCTAATAAAGCATTTGTACAGAATGCCAGCAAAACAACAGATCAGGTAAAACAATTGAATTGGTGGGCATCTCAATTGATTTGCTTCATAACAGTTGCATATCCCTGGAGCAAAAAGCTAGCATGAATGTCTCACCTGAATGCATAAAAGAATGAATCACAATCTCTTCTGCCAAAACAAATGCAAGGATATCATATTTGCTATTAAAATGTATTACACATTGACAATGTGACCTACAATTTTTTCAATTATTCCTAGTATTATAATGTATACAGTGCATAAATATACAATTATTCACAATGATCTGTTCATTTTAATAATACCCAAACATTAAATATTCAATAATTGGTATCCTTAGTTAAAATAAATATATAAGCAAGCATGTTTGTAAGAAGAATATTCTATATATAATGAATGTTCTTTATTAGAGCCAGTGATGTATAATGGTAATTTCATGAACACAATTTACGTACACATTGAAACAATTTATTCAGTGAAATTTTGTATTGGACCTCACAGTAAGAAAGACTATGAAAGGTCATCCAAAGTAATGTCTTTGGAATCAGAACTGTCTCTGCCAATGTTCTTGATAATATATAAAAAACCTACTAGTTGTAATGTGTTTGTTGGCAATTTCTTCCTTCCTTCCTTGTGTGTGTGTATGTAGGGGAGTGCATCACCTTGAATGCTTTAGTAAGGTCAACTGTTATGAGTACATTTTTATATCTTGCCATAGCAGCTTAAAATTCCTCCTTGAATCCCAAAGCTGCATACAAAATAGTGGTACACTGACAATTGTATAGATCAGTCTTAAAAAGACATGTTCAGCTTCAGCTTCACTCACTAACACTAGTAGCAAACTAAAATCAAAAGTTGTTATAATGTAATATTTCTTCTTTCTTGGTTCCTCAGCTTGTGGTCTCTGCCATTCATTCTTCCAAGAAACAACATTCTGGGCTTAAACTAATCTTCCCAGCCAGCAACCAAGCACTTACCAACTAACTTATCAGGATTTCCCAACCCAGTCAGTAGTTGTTATTGGTTTCTAAACATAATGACTCCAACATTACAAAATGTACATCATGACATTGCAACATCAGCTATGCCATTTTATATTTGTATCACAACACTGCATGCAAGGGCTTTGTTTATATCACAATGTCATGCCATCTGTCTGCTCACTTACTGCTTCCACCCCCCACCCTGCCATTCTGTACCTTCTGCAGAGGGCTAATGCAGGCAATGAATTCTGATAGTTATAATGCTGGAAGGCACAAAGTGATCTTGATATAGATTATTTCCAGCTTTTGCTCATTGTAGTTTTCTAATTTTCTTTGGTTGCACCGCTGTATGGACAGACAGACAGACAGACAGACAATGGTTCCTACTTTATCACTACAATTAACCCAGTGGAATTCAGTCTACTATTAAATGCATATGTAATTTTACATGTGTTAACTGCAGCTAGAATTGTGTTTGCACAACAATGGAAAAATGAAAAGATCCCTACAGATGACAATGTTATAAAAATATTAGAATGTGCAGAAATTGATAGATTAACACTTAAAATTAAGGAGAAGAAAGAAACTGAATACTTTTTAACATGGGATTTATTTTATCAATGGTTAACTAGTAGAAACAGAAGTTAGAAACCTAAAAGCATAAGGACATGATTAATAACATTGAAGACTGATGAAAATGGATAAGTAAATAATATGAGAGTACTATTAATGTTATGAAGATGATTGTTATTATTGCCATTATTTCTTAAAAACAACTATATGCAGACAATACACTGTTTATATAAACATTGAATTTTTATGTTTAACATTCTCTCTCTCTCTCT
>JAEANM010025686.1:0-10894 GCA_017656035.1 Myanophis thanlyinensis
ATTGCACTCTTGCTGGATTTTTGATTGCACTCTTGCTGGAGCCTCTCGTTTTTCTCCATTTGCCCGGACATGACATCGCCACTTTTACATCCAGTCCGGGGCATCCAGGTAAATTTATAAAATTTATAAAACCTGCCCGGACGCCCCGGACTGGACGTAAAAAGAGGACGGTTGGTCACCCTAGTCCATAAAGGAGCCTCGGTGGTGCAGTGGTAAGAGTGCAGTACTGCAGTACTTCTGCTGTCCGCCAGTTCAAATCCCACCAGGCTCAAGGTTGACTCAGACTTCCGTCCCTCCGAGATGGGTAAAATGAGGACCCAGATTGTTGGGGGCAATAGGCTGACTCTGTAAACTGCTTAGAGAGGGCTGGGAAGCACTATAAAGTGGTATATAAGTCTAATTGCTATTGCTATCATTGGTTTAATTAATGGCCACCACCAAACAGGTCATAACATCAGATTGTCCATATGTCTGATGTACTTTATGACCATTATGAGTTATCACCCTGATGATGGATAAGTTCTGTTACAGTCATAACTCGTCATAACTCGAGGACCACCCTGGCTTAAGGGATAGTTTTTATAGTGAGACCCTAACCATAACCTTTTTATGTTATCCTTGCAGGAAGTACTTGGAATGTGAGTGGAAGCCTTACAAATCTCAAGTTTTATTATTATTATTTCAATTTGCATGGACATCCACCTCATCTAAGTGACCCCTGGGTGGCTCACAATCTTTCTTGTCACAGTCATTAAGTGAATCACTGCAGTTGCTGAGTTAACAACATGATCGTTAAGGGAATCCGGCTTCCCCATTGACTTTGTTTGTCAGAAGGTCGCAAAAGGGGATCATGTGCCCCTGGGATACTGCGACCGTCATAAGTACAAACCAGTTGCCAAATATCCAAATTTTGATCATGTGACCATAAGGATGCTGTTAACGGTCATAAGTGTGAAAAATGGTCATGTCACTTTTTTCCGTTTCATTGCAATTTTGAATGGTCACTAAACAACACATTGTTGGCATTGATAAGATCTGTACTGATAGTTCTTGACTTACAACAGTTCATTTAGTGACCGTTGGAAGTTACAATGGCACTGAAAAATGTGACTCGCGACCATATGCAGCATCCCCCGTGGTCACGTGATTAAAAATTCAGACGCTTGGCAACTGGCTCATATTTATGACGGTTGCATTGTCCCGGGTTTCATGCGATCATCTATTGTGACAAGCAAAGTCAACAACTGCTTCGTTAAATTAAGAATTGCAGTGATTCACTTAGCAACTGTGCAAGAAAGGTCGTAAAATGGAGCAAAAATAACTTAACAAATACCTCACTTAGGAACAGAAATTGTCGGGCTCAATTGAAGTCATAAGGACTGCCTGTATAACCCTATGGACAAATTTAGGTTTGAGTACTGTGGTTATAACTCAGTATTGCAGGCTAATTCTGCCCATTGCCAGCAGTTCGATCCTGACTGGAAGATTGATTCAGCCTTCCGTCCTTCCGAGGTGGGTAAAATGAGGACCCAGATTGTTAGAGAGGGCTGGGAAGCACTATAAAGCGGTATATAAGTCTAAGTGCTATTGCTGTTGTTATTGCTTCACATCTGTTTCCGTTCTTCTTTCAAACCATGATTGGCACCTGGTGAAGGTCAGAGGTGAAATGGATTCTCAAGCCAGATCTAATCTTTTATTATATGATGCTAGATGTGGTCAGCTGTCTCACAATTAAGGACAATACACATCATTAGAGACCTTGGCATTTTTCCAGGAGGCTAAAATTGCAGATTTACCTGTTTGTCCTTCTTGGGTGGTGGCTTATTAAAATCTGATAGTCTGTACAGGAAATATTTACAAATCAATGGAGGGTGAAAAGAGAAGAAGGGGGAAAAATACATTGGCAGGAACTTTTACAAAAACCATGCCAGGTTTTTGCTAGAGATCTGGTTGCAGGAATACTTCCTGGTTACTGTATTTACAAAAAGGGTGTGGAAAGAAACAAGGCATTTAACGAGAATTATGTTCAGCAGTGGACCAGCCCTAGAACTAGCAGAAAGAGGGACAGGTAGAAAACTATACGAGCTGCAAATAGAAAATTAAAGGAAGGGCTTTGCATTATTTTGGGAATGAGCATAAGTCAAATTCAGTTGATTGGTTTGAATGATTTAATCGATACTATTCTAATCAAGCCGAGACTGGACTTGAAGATAAAATTGGGCACGTGCGAATCTAGTCTATCTCCAGAACTGGGTTTCTCAAACCTGCAATTTTTTAAAAGATGAATGGACATCCGACTCCCAGAAGTCACTAGCCAGCATCTAAAAACATCCTTAACAATCCAAAAGATTCTGCGGCCAAAGCAGAGAAAACAGAAACCGCAGCTGAGATGCGTCCACAGATCTGAGCTACGAAGGCAGAGGTTTTTCCCTGCCACACTCAATGGGAATAAAAAAAAATGGTCTTTTTTTGAAGCAGCAGGATGGAAAGACTTTTAAATTCAGGTGCTCAGGAGAAGGCTCTTGAGAATTACCGTGGACGGCCAAGAAAACAAGCAAGTGGATGAACAGAACAAATCAATTCAAGGAACACACAACCAGTAATTTGGGGATGCATTATGTAAAGAGCCAGCTTTCTGGAGAAGTCTGTAATAATGAAAAAGATGGAAAGAAAAGGAAGATGGCCAAGAGCAAGGTAGATAACTCAAACCACAGTGGCATTTTGGGGACACGGATGGAGCACCTCAAAAGACTAACTTTGGGCCTGATCATTCTAGAGGAGATTGTCACTTATGGCTTAAGTTGACTTGATGGCACATAACCAATGAAACAAACCAACAACATTAGATGCTGGGGTTCTGATGTTCAGCCAATTTGACAAACCTTGCCACTTTTTGCTAGTTGTACGGGGTTCTACAAACAGATCTTGCAGTTTAAGGGCGTTAGTACAAAAGGGCATATTGTCTGACATAGGGGGTGCTGCCTTGACTCTTAAAAATAAATGGAATTACAGGTAGACTTTGGCATATGACAACTGAGCCCAAAATTAAGCAAGCAAGACAGTTGCTAAGTAAGAGAGTTGCTGAGTTACAACCCATTTTATGAACTTTTTTTTCCATTCTGTAAAATGGAATTAAAATCAGAGTGAATTTGGAAGTATAAGGGCTCCTGCCCTTGGGCTGCGGGTTGGACTAGATGATCTCCGAGGTCCCTTCCAGCCCTATGATTCTGTGTCTCTCAGTGCTACCTAATTCTTTTACCTGATTCTACTAAGTGGCCAAGATCAGGTCCAAGAATAAATGTCGTACGTGATATTATTTGTACAGGAAACCACGCAAATGTTTTAATATATTGCAATAAAAATATTTTTTTATATTATGATTAAATATATATGCCTCCCCCCCTTTCTTCTCACTAATAAAGCGAGTTCAGTGCAAAAAAACAGGAATAAGTCCAACGCCAGGCTGTCTCTGAAGCATTGTATGTTAGAACAGGCATTAACACATTTCTGTTAACATTTGAGATTATGGGTTAGATCAAGCTTGGTTACTTCCTGGTTTTCTTCTCTGTTGTTAGTGCTTTTGAGACCAGAGGTTGCAGAAAGAGTAGGTTAAAGGCAAATACTTTGCTAGAAAACTGTAGACGAGAGACTCTATACTGGCAACATATATGCAGGGATGTTGTCATACAGGTTTAGCAAGGGTTGGGAAATGGATTTAGATGGGTGCTGGGTTTCCATCTTCAACCCACTGTTGCATTTCCTGTTCAAAAATTACTAGCTCGGTTCTGCCATCTTGTGGCCTGAAAAATCAGTACATTAATGAGAATTTAGTGATCTCTTCAGTCCCTTTCTCCAACAAACTATTCTCCACCATTCCTCTAATAATACAAGGATCTCCAGACTTGGTAACTTTAAGACTAACTCCCAGAATTCCTCCCAGCTGACTGAGGACTCCTGGGAGTAGAAGTCCACAAGTCTTAAAAGTTGTCAAGTTTGGATACTTTTGGTCTAACATAACACATTGGGGTATAATTTTCTGGACCCCACACACCTCCCGATATAAGCACAGGTTTATTTCATTGAAACACTCCTTTTCTAGTGGATGCAAATTCTGAAGGATCCTTTAACAAGATGAAATCATATTTGAATGAAAAATTCCATGCAAATTAGGAATACACTGTTTTTTGTATTCACAGTCTTTTTAGAAAGTTGACCTTTCTTTAGAATGTTATTTAACCCTTCCTGAATTAATCTAAACACTCATTCAAGGGGTGCTGTGACATAGCCTTTGCTAAGACACTGTTTTGCTTAAATAAGGAGCATTTTGGGCGAAATTGTTTTGTGATTTTAAAGGATAACTTAAAATTGTGGTTGTAACTAAAAATCAGTAGCCTGATTTTTTTTGTTGGTCTGTTTCTGGGCATTCAGGAAACTTGTGGCAGAATTTAGAATAGTACCAGACCATCTTATTTGAGAAACCTATATGTGGATCAAGAAGTAACAGTGAGAACTGGACATGGAACCACCAATTGGTTCAAAATGGAGAAAGGAATTCGGCATGGTTGTATACTGTCGCCCTGCCTGTTTAACTTATAAACAGCGCACCTCATGAGAAAGGCGGGGCTAGATGAATCACAAATTGGAAAGATTGCCGGAAGAAATATCAACAACCTCAGTTACGCAGATGATACCACTCTAATGGCAGAAAGTGAAGAGGAACTAAAATGCCTTCTGATGTAAATTAAGTAGGAGAGTGCAAAAGCTGGCTTGAAACTCAACATTAAGGAAACTAAGATCATGGCCCTTTCAATTCCCGCAAATAGATGGGGAAGAAATGGAGGTTTATTTTCCTGGGCTCCAAGATCACCACAGATGGGGACCGTGGCCAAGTAATTAAAGAGGTTTGCTCCTGGGAAGGAAAGCTAGCCAGCATGCTAAAAAGCAGAGACATCACCCTGCCAACACAAGTGTGCATAGTCGAGGCTGTGGTTCTCCCAGTTGCAATGCATGGCTGTGAAAGTTGGACCCTAAGGAAGGCTGAGCGCCAAAGAATGGAGGCCTTTGAACTCTGGGGCTGGAGAAGACTCCAGCGAGTCCCTTGGACTGCAAGGTGAACAAACTGGCCAGTCCTGGAGATGATCAACCCCGGCTGCTCTTTAGAAGGCCAGATCCTGAAGAGGAAACTCAAATCCTTTGGCCACCTAAGGAGAAGGAAGGACTCCCTGGAGAAGGAAGAGCCCAATGCTGGGAAGGATGGAGGGCCAAAGAAGAAAAAGGGGATGAAGGCAGAGAAGGAGGGAGCTGGATGGAGTCACTGAAGCAGTCAGCCTGAGCTTGAATGGACTCCGGGGGATAGGAGAGGACAGGAAGGCCAGGAGGAACGTTGTCCATGTGGGTCATGATGGGTCGGACATGACTTTGCAACTGGATGTGGGCAGATTTTATCTCCCAAAATTCTTCAGTTAACATGCCTTTGTAGAGAATTCTGGGGGTTGAACACATCGGCCCAGTTTGGAGAAACTTTGATCTAATCAGTGGGAACTGTTTTGTCCTTTTAAAGAGGTATAATTTTTTCCAAACTGCAAACATTACTGCATGCATAATTGTCCAGATTCCCACTTTTTTATTTCCCATAGTAAGAAGCCTCAATACCCCCTCCCCCCCCCATTAAACCTGGTTATCAATGCTTTGCTTCTTTTCCTAAATCCTCCCATGGTTAAATCTGTTTTTTTCCCCCCAAGACCTGTGGCATTGTTCAACGCAAGGAAGAGTGTAAACAGTTCCTTTATTACATTAACAAATGCTTCACCTGTTGCTCGAGATCTTTTCATAGTTCCCAGAAATAAAATAGAAAAAAAATAGACAGCGGTTTTTTTTATTTTGCATAGGTAGCTGGTAGGATTTCAAGCCATTTTTCAATCCCAAATTGCCTTCCCAGTCAAAGTAATTGTTGCAGCACCTTTAAATCAGAGCCAAAAACATTCGATTTACAATAGGACTGTGCAGTTTGGTGTTTTATTATTATTTAAAAAAAACAGATCTATAGAGCAATTTTTTTAATTTTGGAAAATATATATATAGACTACAGATTTATTTTTTTTTACACTGATATTTCCAGGTTGAGATTGGATTTTCCATATTTTCATTCTAGTTCATCAAGGATGCCAGGACTAGAGACTGCACACACCACAAATTAAACAACTCTAGAGGTGCGATTTGTCAAATAAAAGCTTTCTTTGCTGTTTTTTTTTTAAGTTACAGTACAAAATGTTGAGCAAGAAGGAACAACTGTGCACCTTATTTTCTTGACAGTTCCCCTCCCATCCCTTTCCAGTTTTGGTAAAATATATTTCCGGACACAGCCAGTATTTGTCAGTTTAACTATTATGAATATTTATTTATTGGTATCCAGGGCATTCTGCTTCCCAATTTGAGATCAAAATTAGAAGGTTAAGTGAATTAGACTAAGTACAATGAAATACACAATGGACATAAGAACTCTGAAGAGCTGTTAGTGTTTAGAAAACAGCCGTGTCGGGCTTCTCATTCGTCCTTTTCCGCCCCGTATAAGTTACTCAGAAAGACCTGAGTAACTTTATCAAGCAAGAGGAAAGACTGAGAGGACATAATTCTCTCATGTTACTCAATGACTCTGTAGTGTTCATGAATGCAAAGAAAATTGAAGGGAAGGGAAAGAAAGGGTGTGAGAGGAAAAGGGAAGGAAGGAGCGGGAAAGGAAAGGAATGGGAAGGGAAGGGAAGGAAGAGGAGAGGAGAGGAAAGGAAAGGAGGGAATTTCATATTCTAGGAACCCTTCAAGTGCTGGTGCTGCAACATGCCCATTTCTAAACCACCAACCCACAAAAAACATTCTCCCAGTATACAACTGACAACAGAATTTCTCAAGAGGTAAACATACATTAAAATTCAGGGCTCTGGAGCAGGGATAGAGATGGTTGCAATTGTAGGACTGAAGCCCCTCTCCTTTTTACTTGCATTATTGACTTTTTTTTTTTACTCTGCCCTCATCTGCTCCCTGGGGGATGCTTGCATTCAGATATTCAAAATGTTCACCCTTCAGCTACCTTGCAGAATGTGGCAGAGCTTGACTCGTGCCCTTCCAGTCAAAAGAACCATCTTGGCTAACATTTCTACAAAAGGGCCAACATGTTGTGCTCAACCCAGGGCAAATGCATCTGGTGTGCGCCTGAAAATTGTGTAGATGTCAGTAAGATTCTAATTTACAGCCACATAGGATGGCATATTACACCCAAGCTATTCCCCCTGCCTTGTATTAAAGAGTTTGAAAGTAACTGATTGGACGGGTTAATGGCTAAGTGAAGTAGACAAAAGTTGATTTTCTTCCTCTTATGTGCGACTGATCGCAGATACCAGGACAATAGTTCTGAGGGATTTCTAAGCACCTTGAATATGGCTGTAAGATACAAAATCTATTGTCTCAGGAAATCCAGCGCAAAGAGAAACAGATTTTCTTTGGCCTTTCATGAGCAACATCCTATATTCTCAGGACTACATTACATTAATATGAGGAGCTTCAGAACTGAAATCGTACCCAAGTCAGAAAAAGGCACCAGATTGTTATAACCATGATTTCCCAAAAAGTGATCTATTTCCACACCCCAGAATTTATCAGAATTGGGACACCCCCACCCCCACTGGAAGTTCTGTTGTCTGCTGGGTGTGGGATTCCCATCATGTTACAAGATACTTTTCATAATCAACATTCATTCAGAGACATTTAAGGCAACTGGATAGAGAAGTAGAGGGAAAAAACAGCAACCCATTGGTTTTATAAAAAAGCGAAGTCAAACAAAATGGCCTGCGCTATGCACAAACTGGCCGCATAAAAACTGTCAAAAGACACACACATTAGAAAGGGCAAGATATGATGGAAACTGGTTGCTGGGAAGATCAGAAGGTTCAAGACGAGCCAGAAAAAAAACAAAACACTGCAGTTTTTCTTCAACTTAATATCAACTATTGCCATTGTATTTGCCCCTGTTACAACCTGAATCCTTTTCCCTGCACACTGTATTGGAGGCTCAGAAAGCCAGAAATACAGTAGAAAAAAAAATACTGCTTAAGAGAACACACTTTGGCAATATAGTAAATGCTTCACTATTTTGAAGTCAAAACACCCAAATTAAAGATCTCACTTCATGGACTTAACCAACGCTCAAAATAAAATTTCAAATGAACAAAAGAAAGAAGAAAAAAGCAAAGCAAAACCCACCAAACACTCCAGATGTTATTATTCTGAATATATCAGAATTTTGTCAGACGAGACGTACACTTAAAAAGAAAAACCTTTAATAAGTCAAATGAAGATATATGCAGAGGCAATCCTTTGAGGTTCATATAGGACTGTCCTGCTTATGCAATACTGGTGAAGTTCTCCAAACACTGATTGAAAGTCCCTTGGATAGAGTGACAAAAGTCTGGTTTTGGGCTTTTTTGTTTTACTGTGCCTCTGGGTCACCTGTTTTCTGCCTAGGGATGTTGGCCTGAATGTTCACTCCGAATAGACGGGGCCAATCTGCTTCTTAGCTGAAAAAGCCTTTTTAGCAAATCCAACTAAATGTGGGCAAAGGCAAGGACCTGTAATTTCAGCATCTGAGAGGAATTTTTTTTTTTTTTTTAACTGGGATAAGCACCAAATATTTTAAAGACAGTTCTTGTCCACTATGGCTAATTTGAGTATTTCAAAGGGTTGGTGCAAAAAAGAAAGAATAAAAATTAATACGACTGAAATGCACCCCTTTAGATTCAAGAGATTCCAAAAGAGAGAGAGGGAGGGAGAGAGACATAGGGAAGATCAACATTCTTGATATTTATCACAATGTTTCCCTCCGGGGATGAAAAAATGTATACATCTAAACAATAAGAGAAAGATTTGGCGATTTTGACCAAAGCAAAAAATTATTGTGTTTGGTACAATTGTGCTTTCTCCCAGACCAATGTACTTAACAGGGTTGTGGTTTTCAGGGAAAAAAAACCCTAAAATATATTTCCGACTCCCGATTGTAGATCAGGTTAGAAAGTTGCTAAGAAAAAGAAGAATCAAATGTTCCATCATGGAATTAAAGAGCGGGACTAACATCCCTATTTGTCTTTTTCTTTCTTCAACAAAAATGGAAGAAGAATCATGAAGGGAAGAAAATTTCCACTGTGGAAACTTGATGACAACCCCGATTTCAAAACATAGTAACTGGTGTCTGCACTGGCCACAAACCTTTTAAGTATGTAAAGGGCTTTTGAAATTCCAGTAGCACAGGCACAACGGCAAAGAACAGTATTAACAGCCAAGGTTCAGTTCCATTTGGTGAGCCTTCGTTAGTTAGCAGCAATTAAAGAGGAAAAATAAAAAACACAGGGTACAGTTTAAATAATAATAATAATAATAATAATATAAAGGGAAACTGTCTCCCACCGGAGCCACGGAAAGGAAGGGGGCTACGGAAAGAAACTTGGCTCTCCCTGGAACTTTAGCAATAGCTCACTATAAATATTTCACGCTGAATAAATACACTTGTTGTCTTCTTTGCTTTCTATTTCATCCCTGACAACAGAAACACCTGGCAGTTGTGCGTTAGAGAACACGATCAAAGACTCTTCTTGAAGGGAATGTGGACTTGCAAGGGAGAGCATTTCCCGTTCAATTTTGCTGTATTCCATTTAAAAAAATAATAATAATTAATGCAGATATGCCCTAATCTAAGTGCAAAAACATCATCAAAATTAATGAGGGAGCTGCATCTCCACTTTAGATGTTACCCCATTTATGTATGCGGCTTCAAATGCAGAGCAAAACATACACTATTGATATTTTTTAAGGACAGTTAACAACCTTTCCTAAATTTCTTCTTCGAGTCCGGAGTTTAAGTTGCTCTATAAAAAAATGTCCTCTAACTCTTCTTCGTCTTTTTTTTTTCTTCTTCAAGCATTTAAACAATACAAGACTAAAAGATTCTGGAAATACCTCTTGTACAAAAAGTGATTTTTTTTTTTTCCTGTAAATGTCAAAACAACATTCAAAAAGGCACTTCATCCTGGAAGAAATTAAAAGTTCAGAGTCAGGTCAACTGCTCTAATGAAGCAGCAGGGCAAGGTAGGGGGAAAAAAAAAACCTCTGCATAGCAGGATGAGCTGGGAAGGTTGGTGGGGGCATTCTTTTTTTTTTTTTTTTTTGGCATGTTTTAAGGGGTGGCGGGATGAGAAGAAAAAAAAAAAAGCAGCATTTGTAAAACGCTGCCTGTTTATGAAATGCGTTTAAACGTCCCGTTCAAAATAGCTTCTTTTTTTTTTTCAGTTATCTTCTCTTTACTTGATTTCTGTTTTAAGAAGTAATCCGGCCGCCCTTGCGACGACGTTAGTTAGTCAAGTCTCATGATTTCAGAAGCCCTGGGTCGCAATTGTCTTTCATGGCAGAGGAAGGAGGTTTATGCAGAGATGCGTCAGGTAAGGAATGCAACAGGACAGGTGGCTCAAGGGGGGCTGCTACCTGTTACACAGCTTATGGACCATCGTGTAGACTTCCTCTTCTCGGCTTAATCCTTCGAAGAAAGGAATAAGGTCTAACAATTCTGTGTCTGTCATGTCGTCAAACCAGGACTGAACAGGCACCTGAAATTAAAAAATAACAACAACATCCCAACATCTTAATATTATTAACATGACTAAAACTTGTTGCTTGTATCCTTTCAATTTATATTATTGTTTCCTAGTATGATTTGATTGCTTATTTATACCCCATGACTATCATTTAAGTGTCGTATCTTGTGATTCTTGATGAATGCAGTTTCCTTTAATGTACACTGAGAGCCTATGCACCGAAGACAAATTCCTTGTGTGTCCAATCACACTTGGCCAATAAA
>JAEANM010025687.1:0-10894 GCA_017656035.1 Myanophis thanlyinensis
AAGAAACATTCTGGTGTTGTTTCTAGCCTAATCTTTATTGCCCTGCTTACAAAAATTGCCCATCCAGTCACATGACCCCCCCCCCAGCCGTGCCCACCAAGCCATGCCCACAGAACCGCTAGTAAAAAAAAATTGCATTCCACCACTGGGCCAGTGCAGTTGATTGCAGTCAAACTCTGTCCACAGCCTGGAGTTCGATCCTGTTGGGTCTCAAAGTTGATGTAGCCTTCCATTCTTCCAAGGTCAGTAAAATGAGGAGCCAGATTGTTGGGGACAAGATGCAAATAATGCTGACATTGTAATACACTGTTGTATGCTATGGAGATCTGCTATGGAGATCTGGATTTCTGGAAGCTTGAAGTCCCAGCATACCTGAAGATGGGACTAAGATGGGACTAAGCAGATATGATCGCTTACTAAGCAGGTAAGGTAAGCAGGAATAGCCAATATCCCCGAAGTTAGATTCAAGATTCAGAAAGATCTTGACAGACCTGAATACTGGGCTCTATCCACCCAAATGAAATTCAGGGGTGAGAAAAGTAAGATTTAACTTAGAATTTGGTTTATTTTAATTTCTTATTCTGGCCATTGATTTAATCTGTTTTAATTGTATTTTAATTTTTGTGTATTTTGTTTTTAGATGGCTGTACACCGCCCTGAGTCCTTCGGCAGAGGGGCAGAAATCCTGTTAAATTAAATTAAAATTAAAAATTAAATTAAATTAAATTCTACATTTAGGCAAGAAAAAGCGAATGCACAGGTACAGAGTAGTTAGC
Organism: Myanophis thanlyinensis; assembly: GCA_017656035.1. Classification (NCBI taxonomy): domain Eukaryota; kingdom Metazoa; phylum Chordata; class Lepidosauria; order Squamata; family Homalopsidae; genus Myanophis; species Myanophis thanlyinensis. The sequence continues at coordinate 777 of JAEANM010025687.1, forward strand.
ACTTGGCTCAGTCATAGTAATCGCAAGAGGAATCTTGGAATCCTAGTGGATAATCACTTAAATATGAGCCAGCAGTGTGTTACAGCTGTCAAAAAAGCCAATGCAGTCCTTGGCTGCATCAACAGAGGGATAGAATCAAGATCATGTGAAGTGTTAATATCACTTTATAATGCCTGGGTAAGGCCACACTTGGAATACTGCATCCAGTTTTGGTCACCACAATGTAAAAAAGATGTTGAGGCTCTAGAAAGAGTGCAGAGAAGAGCAACAAAGATGGTTAGGGGAATGGAGACTAAAACATAAAAAGAATGGTTGCAGGAATTGGGTATGTCTAGTCTTATAAGAAGAAGCACTAGGGATGACATGATAGCAGTGTTCCATTATCTAAGGGGCTGCCACAAAGAAGAGGGGGTCAGCCTATTTCCCAAAGGACCAGAAGGCAGGACAAGAAGCATTGGCTGGAAACTATTCAAGGAGAGACCCAACCTAGAACTGAGGAAAAATGTCCTAACAGTTAGAACAATTAATCAGTGGAAATGGCTTGCTTTCAGAAATTGTGGGTGCTCTACCACTGGAGGCTTTTAAGAAGCGATTGGAGAACCATTTGTCTGAAATGGCATAGAGTTTCCTGCTTGAGCAGGGGGTTGGTCTAGAAGACCTCCAAAGTCCCTTCTGTTATTTTAGATGATATAGATGAGAAGCAAAATGTTGGCTGAGGACATTTGCAGCTAACCTAGTGTTACTTTGATCCTCCCTGGAGAAATTTGTGATCTAGTATCTTTTCAATATCTTCACCATAATTGTGCTTTAAAAATACTGAAGGAATTGTTTACCCAGTTGCTTTAAAAAAAAACATTCCTGAAGTATCTTTGATGGCTAGATGCATGAACTTTCCAGGAACATTTTAGTAACTAAGAATTACTAGCAAAGAAAGAATGGTGGGGGTGGTTGGGGGAGGAAACCCATAATCCCATAAATACATCCAGCAATGCCTGGAGTCTAATCAACCAAAAAAAAAAAAAAAGCATTCAGCAATAGTTAACCCATACTTAACAAATCAGAGAACATACGCTATTCATATCTGGCCCAGTAGTGTGTCAGAAATTTGTCCACAAATGTTCCTGGCTTAGAAGCCATTCCAAGTTGTTCCTCGTCCTATGGAAATATGTTGGCACCGCTGTTTTCCAAACCATAATTTTAGCTTTTATATATAGATTCTATCCCACTGGCTGAATTGATGCAAAATGAAAAAAGGCTGGAAGGGGGAAAATTATTGCAAATAAATATAGACCCCCCCAAGCCAAAACGCTTTCTTCATGAACTAGGCTGTTGTTTTTCATGGGATCACTCAGTACGGTGATGATTGATAATTGCACAGAACTTGGATCAGCTGCTGTTTTCCAGGGAGGATGGGCCGGAGGAGGGTGGCATGACCACAAGATGCCACCTACAGACTTATTTTAAAGCAGAACTTGTAGGAAATATGTACTTTCTCACCCCCGGTTCAGATGTGGCTCCCAAACCATCTTTTTCTTTTTTTTGCATCCTGCAAAATCCTCCTTCAACTCCACCACCAGACTGTAGTATGAGCCTGTTGGAAGAAATCTCCATCTGGGTTCAGTTCCAAGTGGGGAGAAAGCCACTGGAAACATGGAGGCTATTTGGAAAGATGGTTTATTGGTGGAATAGGACCACATGGTTTGAGGTCCTGGGCAAAAATAGGAGCACATAGCTGAGAGAAAGAGAGAGATATTTTATACCCTCTCCCGGGCTTTGAATTTGAGCTTGTTATTCTGATTGGTTGTCAGACTCCCAGGGGGCTATGCAGGGGTACGTTTATAGGTTGTCTTCTTCTTGTTATTGTTAGTTGCAAAGTCGTGTCTGACCCATTGGCACCCCATGGACAACATTCCTCCAGGCCTTCCTGTCCTCTACCATCCTCTGGGGTCCATTTAAGTTCATGCTGACTGCTTCAGTGATTCCATCCATCCACCTCATTCTCTGCCTTCGTCCCCTTCTTCTTTTGCCCTCCATCGTTCCCAGCATTGGGCTCTTTCTTCTCCAGGGAGTCCTTCCTTCTCATTAGGTGGCCAAAGGATTTGAGTTTCATCTTCAGGATCTGGCCTTCTAAACAGCAGTCAGGGCTGATCTCCTCTAGGACTGACCAGTTTGATCGCCTTGCAGTCCAAGGGACTCGCAAGAGTCTTCTCCAGTACCAGAGTTCAAAGAAGCTGTCTTGAGCCCCAAGCTTAGTCGAACCTTTGGCTGATGTAATGATGGGTGGGTGGGTGGGGGTCTTTGTTTGTGGTTGAATGTCTTTGCCCTGAAAGATAATCCCATCATCCTGGAGCTGAGGTCTTTGTTTTGTAGATAAGATGGCACCAAAATAGCTGCTGAGGGTTGGGCAGGGAGCTGAGGTTCTGAGTTTGTCTTTAGAAACAGGTTTCTCCTTTAGGGAAAATATAATATTCTGCCTTTTTAGTATTTCAAATTCAAATTTTATTGGTCACATACAGAGTCATACATGGTACGATATGCAGTGAAATGCTTCTAGGAGAGGGGTGGGTGCTAACTTCCCATAAGCCTAAAATAGAGAACGCTTGTTCCCACTTTCCCAAAGCAAGGGAAAATATAAGAAAATGCTGGCTTTGTTTATTTGTGTGACACATCTTCACATTTTGCGCGTTTCCCAGCAAACCATTCTTTCTGTTCCTCTGAACCGTCCCACTTTTTTTTTAATGGTATGAGTTTTTCACATTAATCAGTTTTTAATGTAATGAAGTTATTAGATTTTATTATTAGATTTTAATAATGTGTGTTGCGATGATCCTTATTATGCATATTGTGTGATTTATTTAATTATAGAATTCAAAAAACTGTCCCAGGCTTGGAGACATTTGAGGGAGTTAATAGGAATAATTAAACTAATGATTATTTATAGAGATTTAACTGAAAACAACAACAACAACCAACCATTAACAGTGATAATGCAATCAGGAATTAAAAGAGAATATAAGGACCTTAGGATGCACTCTGAGCTTAGCTGTTTGCCTGTGGATGTTTCATTACCCAACTAGGCTATATCATCAGTGCTAGTGAGTGTAGGGTTTGTAGCTGGCCGGGCCAGTATAGGTGAGGATGTTGTTTTCTTCTTAGTAGTTTCTTGATTTCTGGGTTAAGGTTAGGGTTAGGGTATTGATTTCTGCTTGATTGTTTGTCTGTTATTTATACATGCTTATCTGGGTGTAGACTACTGTTCGGGGGTCCCAATGATTACAGGCAGGCAGGCAGGCAGAAAGACAGATACCATTCTTATAATAAGCTAGTAAGCATGATTCTTCAATGTATTATTAAATCTAGGCCATATATTGCTTCATCTTCTCCATTTGACAATATCAAGAAATTTTAAAAAATCTGCAAAGGGCACATCTCAAATCCACTTAAACCTCTGAAGTGTTGTTTCTTTTCACGTATCTTCCTTCCTTCCTTCCTTCCTTCTCTCTGCAAAGTCCAATGTTGGAAAAAAATGGGAAAATTAAGTGTTACATGTGTGTTGGAAAATGTTGGGAAAAGTGCAGAGAAGAGCAACTAAGATGATTAAAATCTTGGAGACTAAAACATATAAAGAATGGTTGCAAGCCTTTGGGTTTTGCTAGTCTAGAGAAAGGAAGGACTAAGGAGGACATAATAGCAGTATTCCACTATTTGAGGGCTGCCTCAGAAAGGAAGGGGTCCACCTATTCTCCAAAACACCTGATGTGAAGCCTAAAAGGACATTTTGGACTGGGGCTTTTCTGCTGAACAGTATTAGCCATTGTTTTGCATATTATATGGGACCTTTTAGTTTTGACACATTTTTTTTTCTTAATTCTGCAAGGCCACCGGGTTGGAGGAGTGGAGACTGATAGAACCAACTCGGGGTTGTTATCTAGTCTACATTCTTTTAGCATAGTTCTTATGGGAAAGTTTCTCTGGGCTGTGAACACCTGCCAGGGGAAGTCTTGGATGAAACATTGGAACTTTCTTTGAAAGGGTTGGTAAGGAATTAACATGTGATAGTTAGCGGGGTAGAACTTTCAGTTTTACTTGGGTGGAGAAAGCCCGGGAATTTTAGATTCAGGATTTCTCCAGACCGTGCCAGAACAATGTCTTCAATAAAATCTTATTCTATGGACTTTCGTTTCTTTGGAATTCTGATTGCGTTGCTGATGTTGGGTAGAACCCTGACACTTGAAGGTGGGACAAAAAACAATGGATGGGAACTAATCGAGTAGAGAAGCAACCTGGAGTTAATTAAGTGGTGGAATGGCTTGTCTTCAGAAATTGTGGGTGATCCAACACTGAAGGTTTGTAAGAAGAAACTGGACAGCCACTTGTCTGAAATGGTATAGGATCTGCTGCTTGAGGAGGAGGTTAGACTAGAAGCCCTCCAAGGGTCCCTTCCAGATCTATTCTGATTTCTGAATACTGATACTAAGATGGAAGATCTTAGGAGCCCATTTTGATGACACAGAGCTGAAAAAGGACCTCACCTCCCCACTTCTTGTTCTACAAATGAAAATGATTTGCGGTCTTGGAAAGATATTATTCAGTTCTGCCTAGGGGCTTCTCAAACGTTGGAGTCAACTCTGACGTAGTAAGTTGTGAATCACTTCACACATGGTGTAAAAAAGGAAGCAAGAAGCCAATCTCATGGTTTGGCTATGGAATGCATCTAGTGCAGCTACCTTGCCACAAAGCTCCAAATTCCATGGTTGAGGTCCACCTCAAATGGAAAACAGTTCTCACCCTCACCTGACTTCTTTTGTGGGTTGAGATCTGACAAGCCTGAACTTCTTTGGGTTAAGTATTAGAGAGCCAAAGGGAAAGTACTTTGCAAATCCCCAGTCATTTAAAAATCAGAAGCTTCCTTTGGCTGGAATTCAAACTTTTCTTGCTTGGACACTTTGAACACTCCCATAAGTTACTGCACTCATGTACGGTAAGATGTTCTTGGCAGATTCCCAGGCAGCAAATCTTGAGGCTTAGAATGGTCATGATCGACCATTTCCAAGAGAGATGTTTATTCTAGCGAGATCTGTGATGTAACAGGAAACTGTACTTGAGAACTTTTTAAAAAAAATTACATTGTGGTACTTTTGAGTTACTTGCTGTACTTTTTGCCTCTTTCCATTTTATTAAGAAAGGTTGTTGCTCCAGGCATTCTCATTCACCCGGGTAACCCCGAGATCTGAGCCATTTTAAGCTTCTAAAGGCTTATCAAGGGATTCCTTAATTATACCCACAAAAATATGGTCTGATTTGATGAAACGAGTGTTAGACTGGGACAGAAAGACCCAGGCTGAAGTTCCCACATGATCAGAGAGCACTCTAGTTAGTTTAGGACAAATGATCTCCAAATATCTGGAGGGCTTTCCCATAAAAAATAAATAGGAGTTTTTGCTTCTCGTATGCCTTAGAGCAGTGGTGGCGAAACATTTACTTACCTAGTGCCGAAAAGTACACACTTTGTCTGTGCCATCCATACTTGTGTGCGGCTCCTCCACGTGCGCTGCATGTGCAACCGCACCATCTGCACATGCATGCAGCTTTTGCATGTGCAATGCACACGTGCTGCGCACAGGCACTCACACACACATGAGCAATCACATGTGCATGTGCAGGAGAGCTCTGAAGACCAGCTGGATTTCCTGCTGCAATCGCACGCATGCACAGTGGAGGCCTGAAGACCAGCTGGGTCCCTGAAATTGGGCATGTGTGCATGTGCAATCACACGTGCATGCTCAGCCGGAGGTAAGTTGGCTGACAGCTTGTGTGCCCAGCAAAGATGGCTTTGCGTGCCACCTATGGCACCCATGCCATAGGTTCGCCATCATGCCTCCCAAGTTTAGAGGATAGTGCTTGGGCTGAAGAAATAGAGCATGGCTAATATTACCAGGGAAATCTTGAATCCAAGAATGGCATGATTATATCAGGAGTACTAAGTTTCCTTTGCTAATAATCCTTATGCAGGGTCAGCAAAGATAATAGATCTTGTGATAGTTGTCGTATATTAAAGAATGGTTAAACTAGTAGTCTTCCAAAACGTCTTCCTGTATTGAAGAGGTTTATCATGGAACCAACTCATATAAACAGAGGGTGAAAAACCTGCTCCCTTCTAGCATGGAAAACATTACTTAGTAGGGTAATGAAATGTCTTGCAAGAAAACAACCATGCTCAAAGAGCACCACGGACTCAAAAAAAAAAATCATTTAGACCAGTGTTTGTCAACTTCAGCAACTTTAAACTTTTGTGGACTGCAGAATTCTTCAGCCATTAGATTGAAGTAGCTCAGATTTAACAGATTAACAGAGTTGGAAGGGATCTTGTAGGTCATCTAATCCAACTCCCTTGCCCAAGCAGGAGACCCTACACTAGTAGTGGCAAACCTATGGCATGTATGCCAGAGGTGGCCCTCAGAGCCCTCTCTGTGGGCACACGCTCCATTGTCCCAGCTCAGCTCCACTGCATTTCTCTGTTGCATTTCTTGCCATCGTTTGCAGGAAACAAGCTCATGAAATGAAAAGATCTCGCTTCTTGCAGAGCTGCCGGTGTTGTGTTGCCCCACCTCTCGCTGGCCAGTTGGTCTTTGAGTCTCTGCCCCATGCATGCACAGACACGAGAGCAAGATACTTGCAGTTTGGGCACTCAGTCTGTAAAAGGTTCACCATTACTTCCCTACACCATTTCTGACAGATGGCAGTCCATGTTCTTGAAAGCCTCTGGTGATGAAGCTCCCACAACTTCTGAAGGCAACTTCTGTTCCATGGATTGATTGCTCTCACTCTCAGAAAATTTCTTCTTATTTCTAGGTTGTATCTCTCTCCTCAATCAACTTCCATCCATTATTCCTTGTCTGGCCTTCAGGTGCCTTGGAAAATAGCTTGACCCCCTTCTCTCTGTGGCAGCCCCTCAAGTATTGGAAGACTGCTCTTATGTCTCCCCTGGTCCTTCTCTTCACTAGACTAGCCACACTCAGATTAATTAATTAAATTAATATAGTCCCCTATGGAATTCTAGCCTGAAAATAGAAATAACAAAGTGCCAATACTAGATAAATTCAATTCAAAAGAAACTGAGTCAAGGCCCTTAAAAATTACACTATCAACATATCAAAGAAAACCACACCCATGGCTGAGCTTTTCAACATCCTTGCGCCTGGAGGAAGAGTCAGATCTTCATAGCTTCCCAAAAGACAATAAGGTTGATTGCTGTCCATATTGCAAATCCATGTACTTCTTTAGGGATCCATAATTATTTTGGCACCATTCTATTCAGATGATTACTCACTATAATGATTTACCCAACCCTGATACTGGTATCTACGAAAGCCCCACAGAAACTTTATGATACCTAACCCTTGGAAGGATAATTCAGTGTTAATTCCAAATTTCAGATATTTAAACAGTAACTGTCTTGCTTCAACATGCATATAGCCATGAGCCAGTTAATATGGCAATTACCTGATGACTCTGGAACTTGGGTTAATGAATTGTTTGGCATATCTTTTTCTCAGAATATTGTCTCCAGTCTGATACATTTGGGTGTAAGCATGACGAAGAATATTATACCAGGGTTCCAGGTGTGTAAGGACACTGTTTTGTGTAGCAACTTAAAGAGATAATTAAGCATTTCAGGGAAAATGTAGAAACACAAATAAGCATTGAATAAACACATTTGTCTTTCAGGTTCATGGTTAATATTGACAGGGCAGCCATTTTAAAAGATATGGAGCTTTTCTTCAGCTTTCCTTATTTTCTTTTTAGGCATGTTTGTATGTCAGATCTATTGTAGTACCACAATTATTCTAAAGTGATGGCTTTGTAATCTGCAGTGAAATACACTCCAACCTTTGTAAGTACATAAAGAGGCTTTGAAGCTAGCATTTCAGGAGTGGCGGGAATCAGTAGAAATCAGATAACAGGAAGATGTAAACAACATACAGTAGATTGCTGCTAATTAGCAGACCTTGCAGGACCTAGGACAGCTCCAGGGAAACAAAGAGGTTGCTCCAGCAAAAATTAAAGCTGATCAGAAGTAGATCAGAGCTACTAATTTCCAAAGTTCCATCTTCAACTATGCTTTCAAAGAGTATTTGAAACCAGAATTGAAAGCTGAAACAGTGCAAGCAGGCCTGGCTAATTTTAAATATAAAATTCCAAATTCAGATCTTCATTCCTGGTGAATGAAATGACACGTCTCAACCTGGGTTCTTTGGGTTGCCTTAGCTTCTCTCAGTTGTCTGAACAAGAATTAAACAGAGAATCACATCCATTGTCAAGCACTGAAATATTAAACACAGCCACGGAACCCCAATTAGGTTTTGTGAAGTACCAGAAAACTGTGTCAAAGTGATTTGGAGAAAGCTGTTTCGGACTTCATACAAACATGGTCCTATAGGATCCATGGTGCTTTATGAGTTTGGTTGTTTTCTGGTTAATGATGTTACCTAGCTTGGTAATGAAATGTCTACATGAAAACAACTGAGCTCAGAGAGTATCAAGGATGCCACAGTTAAACCTATATTATATACACATATACATATACACAAAAAGACATACATACATACATACATTCCCATTTATTAGATTTTTTTTCTCCCCTCATCCCTTTTTTAGGCTTCTATGGATCCCTGAAAAAAGGAATGTGGTTGCTTGGAGAGTTACATTTAAAGAACAAAACTTTTTAAGTCAGCATCCCCCCCAATAAATTATGAAAAAGAACAGGATACTTCAGTAGATAGCAGAGAAGTGTCATGCTTGAAAGAAGTTCAAAATATTTCTTTCAAATTAGTGATTTCAGATCATTTCCTAGTGTGCACAACCATGTAAAGTACCTCTTCTTATTTTCATCTCAGCTATTCAACTGTGTGAAATTCAGAAAAATAATAATTATTCTTATAGCTTTTTCCTGAATAAACAAAGCATCAATCAATCATTTGATTTATTAAATAATAGAAGATTATAATGATATAAAAAGTGTATTACGTTAGGAATTGGAAAAGGTTAGCAATTGTATTAAACGTGATCAACATGATCTTGTTTGTATAAAAGTGGAGGAATCCAGTAACACGCTGTTCGCACAAGGATTCGTATGTTAAAAAATTAGTGGCTAGGTAATTGAAATGAGAAGTAAAAACTAGTAAAGTTATAATTAAATTTAGAAATAAGAGAGTATGAGATCGTATAGACAAGAGGGATGTATACAAATTTGATATGGAAAGGCATGCTCATGTGATATTATGATAATTTTTATTACTATATTTGTCAGCTATAATAGTTATTTGGAGAGGTATTTGTATACCCAACTACATATGATGTGAAGAATGATGTATGATGTTATGTAAAAAAGGGAAAATAAAAAAAAATTGGGAAAAAAAAAGAAAGCAAGACACCAACTGAAAGTACAGGTTTTTATTTTTATTTTCGGAAAAAAGGGAAATCAATGAACTGTGACAAAAATAATTGGAAAAAAAAGATAGAGAAATAAATATGATGTTTGCTGAGCTCAGAGATAATGCGTAAGAACTGTTTTGAGCAAATATGCCTAATTTGGCATGGAACAGACGCTTTGGAAACCAAGAGATTTGGCTTTAATTTTCCAGCTGTGTTAGATAATTTTGTGTCGTAGCAAATATTTATTTATTTATTTATTTTAACCAAGTGCCTTGCCTTCTACCCAAGGTAGGGACAGCTGCTCCAGGAGTTTATAACTGTTTGTGATGTTAATAAAATGTACCTCCCTTGGCTAGGTTTTGATGTCTTTCATTAAAATGATTGTATCGCATCAAAAAAAATCACCCCTGTGGGATTTTCCTACTTAATGCTCTAATATCATTCCTTGCTTAAATAGCTGTCAGAATCTCATTCTTGTACACAATTAAAATGGTGTTAATAACCAGTTGAGATGGTGTTTGCCTCTCAGGATTTTAAAAGATTTGCATTCACCCTCTCTGTTACGAAGCACAGCTTTCATACCGCAGGTGATCCTATGTTGTTTGTTTTATTGTTTTATTGAATTTATATACCGCCCCCTCTCCCAGAGGACTCGGGGCGGTGCACAGCAAGTAAAATACAAT
>JAEANM010025688.1:0-10894 GCA_017656035.1 Myanophis thanlyinensis
GCAGGAAAAACCAAAAAATAAAAAATAAACTTGCAGAATTTAAAACGGAACGGATTTATGGCTTGGCTTTTCGCGCCATTTACGAAAACGGATGAAAAAAAGATGGCGCCCGTTCGCGCTTCTTCTGTGTAGAAAAAAACGATGACGCAGTTTCAAGGGACTCAAAGGCACACACAAGTAAAAAGAATTAAGGAAGGCAAAATAAACAGCAGTGCTTCAAAATAAAGGCTTCGCCCAATCTCAAACAAAAGATAATGGAGGGAAACGAGACTCTGACGATCGGCACTTGCTGCGATAAGGACCGCAGCCTCCGATAAGCCAGCGGCAGCTGCGGAAACAAGGAGGCGGAAACCGAGCGAATCGGAAGAAGAAAAAACAGCGTTTTGGAGTTAAAACAAATAAAATTGTACAGAAACGCTGCGTGCTAGCTGCCAATCAATTTTAACAGTAGTTGATGTCTTGCCTTCACCTAAGTGAATAGGCAACCGGCTGGGAAGGCTGCTCCACTCTAGATACGAACTGAGAGGGAAATGGGAGGGCCAAAAGGCCACTCCCGCAGCCACAATAAAATCCGCCTTTGTGAAGTTTGCTGCTCCGCTCTGGGGAAATCTGTTGTATTAACGAAATACCTTACAATTTGAAGATAAACTCTAATTGACTGGTGACTCTGGAAAAACAGTGATCAGCGAGCTGAGTCGATGAAAACACTGGGGTAATCCAGGAAGGCAATAGATTTTATATTTACATTGACTCATCACGTGATCGCTGCTGACGAATCCCAGTCAATTTGGAGTCTATGCTTCCTCCCACAATGGAGAACACACAGTTTCCCATTCCAAGAAGCCATGCCATATGCCAAACTCTACTTCCAGTACTTTCCCCCATATATTCCTAAATGTTCTACAGCAAGGAACAACAACTTTTTCAGCCAAGAGACACACCTATCATTGAATACTGAACATGCTCAAAGGTTCAAATTTCTTCACCCTTATACTTGAATCCAACCAGAAGTGATATACACAGAAGACAAGGGTATCTTTTCCATTTTAAACTGCTTTGTGAGGAAAAAAAAAACTTAAAATTGTTTTAGTCTTTTTTTCAGCTGCATTCCAGAGTAGGTAACAACTATTCATCACACACTCTAAATGATATTCTTCAGAAATGAACTTCTTTACATCTATATTGAGCATTTTTCTTTTCTTTACACCTGACGGTTATGCAATTGTTTTCATTCTGAAAGCCCAATTCATCATTTCTTTTGTGTGTACTTAGTCTTCTTTTGCTCCATTGGATTTCAAGCTAAGTATAGAAACAAGAGCAACCCACTTGGGAACTCATTTCCCTAGGTAGAACTTAAGATTTTCTGTCCAAAAATTCTAGCAAAAGCATATATTGTCAAAAAAAATGAGTGCAGCATTCTAGTTTTCTAAGCCAGAGATAATAAATCCCTATTCATAAAAAGAACAACCATAGTACTTTCTGAGTGTGGCATTCATAGAAGGAGCACAGCTTGGTTGGTTGGTTTTAACTTAGTATTCTTTTTAGTGCTCTGTATTTTTGTGACACTTTTATCTGTGAAACCTCATTTATCTTTGCACAGCCGTACATGAAAAAGAGATCAATATTTTCTATAGTAATTTTGCAAAAGTCTGTGAATCTTTCTGACTGAACCACTTCAACAGGGTAGATAGAAATAGCATCCGTAAAGGCTAGATGTCACTTAATGTATCTGGGATATAGGAAAAGTACAATTTTCACTTAAAACCCCATGCTTTGTTCTTTTAAAGTTCCATCAAAAGAGAATTTATGTAACTCGGAATGGAACTGTAGTAGAGTCCTTGGTGCTCTCTGGTCTTAGTTGTTTGCTTGCAAACATTTCAATATCTGAGTAGTTGACATCATCACTGTGAGTGGGGTTTGCTTGCTGTTTATATACAGTAACTTGGCCTGCCAATATTTGGGCTGGGGAAAGAATGTGGTTTTCTCTTAGCTAATTTCTTGATTAGGTTATTATTTCTGCCTGATTCTTTGTCTGGTGATAAATCCTGCTCATCCAGATGTTGGCTGCTGGGGAGGATGTGCTCTGAACTTTCTGTTTCCTTCTCAGCTTTTTATATTGTTTCTTCTGTATTGTGGAAAATGTAATGTCTCTCTATGTCTATTGAAGGCTGATTTGTCTGAAATGCCAAGCCTCCAGGAATTCCCTAGAGTTTTCAGATTGACCTTGATCTAGGATATTCACACTTTCCAGTTGAAACTATGATTATCTGTCCATGTGCTGTGAAATTGAGACATTTTCATTGTGTCTTCTAGTTGTTAATTGGTATTTATGGATGCACTCTGTAATCTTTTGCCTGCCTGTCCTCCGTAGTGGCTGTTATAGTCCTTACACTGTCTGTTGTAGATAACACCTGGTGTTTTTGCCCTTGGGCTACTTGGTTGCTCTTTTACATTTATCATATTTTAAGCAACACCTTTTCATGATATTAATGAAGTGATGTGTCAGTATGCCCATACTTGTAAGCTTGTGCATATATAATAATTTTACAAACAATATGTGCATCCTTTAGATTTTATAAGCCTCTCAGATATGCTATGTACCACAAAATGTATTAGTTTGTTTGGTTTTAATGCTGGCTTCTATTAATAAAGTTGCATTTTATAATCCATACTAGTGCATGGTATATTGTAAAATATTTCAAGTACATTTTAATGGAGGAAGACTGGGGAGAAAACATTGATAAATAAATCAGAGATCAGATTTGAAACAAGAAATAAATTACTAAACAAATAAAAGTCAGATTTAAATGTTGGTGATTTACATATGCAAATACATCAGCACATACCAATAATTAACCAAATGTCATTAATCCCCTCTCCCACTGCATTAATTTGATGTGTTTTTATAATTATGTTCCCATGTATCTCAGCGCAATGCCACTCAACAAGCTTTAACAATAAACAAAAGCTGACATCTTGCAATATAAATTGAAGCACAAAGTTTTCTGCAACCTTCTCTTCCCTCCCTCCACTAAAAAAAAAATCTTGAATACAATGGCCTCATCTTTCAAGAACTCTCCTCAAACTAGGAAGATAAAATGAAGTGGACCTTGCAAGGCTGCTGAGAGGTCATCAGCTAAAAGATCCAGGATTCTTGTCACAGCAAGACCGGATAATTAAGGAGAATCTGGGCTTGTTAAAATCTTTAAATTGCACCAAACAATGAATGTCTTTGTGGATTCATCTCTTAGCATTGCTGGCTACCTAGATCTCTTTTTTTCAGGATTTGGTTGTTTTTTTTGGGTTTGTTGCTCCTTTATATGCTATTTAATTAATCTACTTATGTGTGTATGAAACTTGGATTACTTTCTTAACTTTGAAATTATCTTGACAGATATATTTGAACCTTATCCTAGGAACAAGGAAGGTCTTTTAGTAAATTAGATTCAAAAAAGCACATTTTCTGTGCTGAAGCAAACTGACATAATGGGAATTCAGGTCCAGCTAATGCATATAAAATTTCCAATACAAATAGTTCTTAAAGTAAAATGGAATTACCTTTTTTAAATAATAATAATAGGTAAATGGATAAGAAGAAAGAAGGTGTTCATTTGGCTTGTTTTTCTCTATATAATTATATTTATAAATTTCATTTTAAGTATTTCCTGTCATTCAGTACTAGTAGGACCTAATATTTTCAAGTGCATTTGTAACTATTAGTTACTAGAGCTGTACAATGCTGCAAAAATAATTAGGAAAGTGTTTTCAAATAGGTGGAAATATGAATATGGCACATTTCAGTAATTCTTTGATGCAACCACACCTTTTCCCAGATTTTCACAACCAGATGTGATTTTTGTGGAAAAAAAAATCAAGTGCTAGAGTATTTCCACCACTATACACTCTGAAAAATCTATTCTAGAAACCAATCTCAGTTCTGCATACTCCTGTTATCTACTATAGTATAGAATATATAGTTTCTGTGAATTAAGCAATCCAACTTAATTGGATTAATTGGATCCAGAACCAAGCATTATAAGGCACATATTTTGTCTCCATAAAAATAAATCTGTGTCACCTTTACTGAGTAAACCTGGTTAGATCAACTATTATATGATTTTTGTCTTATACATAATGTGGGTTTTTTTGGTACTACAAATTTCTTCATTCTGTCAACAAACAGCAAAATAGAGTGGAAACATGCATGTAAACACTTCACCTATTTATTATTATTCAAACCTAAGATGTGAAATAAAAGATAGTAATAATAAAAAATAGTAACCTTATGTTTTCCCCTATACTTTCCCCCAACATCTGCCAAAAAGAACCAGACACATGGAACAAGAAGAATGTGCTAATAATTTTATTATATTATGATTAAAAGCAATGAAACAAAACATAGACTTCTTCAATTCATCACTAGGGGATGCCCTATTCAAGAACTCACAAAATAACTGAAAAATAAAATGAAAATGAAACTGTTCATAACAACTTATAAAATTCATTTGGGATATATCATCTAGAGTAGGCCTCCAAAATAAAGCACCTTCTAAAGATATTACTCTCATTTAGATAACTTTAGAAAATATGAGTAAAGAAAATAAGTTCACTCAGGCAACACAGAGAGATTGGCAAATATATTTTAAAATTGAAAGGTTAAACTATTCCAGCTAAAAATGTGAAAACTAACCATTGTTAATTAGTACATTATCTATAATTCCAGATTAATTTAGTATGTTCATATGACAGAAGAAGAGAAAGATCTGCTTTGTTTTATATCTCCAAGAATAATCTTTCTTATCCCAAATGTTTTGAATATTTACAATAAAAAACCATAGATATTTTTAAAATAGTTTTCCCAATTGAACATAAAAGGTTAATAAGAGAATAACAGAGTTGGAAGGGGTCTTGAGGTCTTCTAGTCCAATCCCCTGCTCAAGTAGGACTCCCTATACCTTTTGAGATAAATGGCTATCCAGTCTCTTCTTAAAAGCTTCCAGTAATGGAGCACTCACAACTTCTGAAGCCAAGCTGTTCCATTGGTTAATTGTTCTCAATTTTAGGAAATTTCTCTTTAATTCTAGGTTGCTTCTCATTTAGTTTCCATCCAATGTTTCTTGTCTTGTCTTCTTGTATTTCAGAAAATGGATTGACTACCTCTTCTTTGAGGCAGTCTCTCAAATATTGGAACACTGCTGTCATGTCATCCCTAGTCCTTCTTTTCACTAGACTACACATACTCAATTCCTGAAAACATTCTTCATATGTTTTAGCCTCCAGGCTTCTAATCATCTTTGTTGTTCTTCTTTGCACTCAGAGTCACAACACCTTTTTTATATTGTGCCGATAAAAACTTGATGTAGTTTTCCAAGTGTCGTTTTAACTAAGAGTTTATAAAGTGGTATTAATACTTCACATAATCTTGATGCAATCTTATCCCTCTGCTAATGCAACCTAGGATTGCATTGGCTTTTTTGGCAGCTGCTGCACATTACTGACTCATATTTAAGTGATTGTCCACTATGAGTCCCAGATCCTCTCACAGTTAATGCTATTGAGCCAAGTATCACCTAATCTGTACTGTACCTGTATATTTGTTTTTTCTTATCTAAGTGAGAACATTGCTTTTTCCTCTATTGAATTTCATTTTATTAGATAGGGCCCAATGTTTGAGTCCGTTGAGATTCATCTGGATCTTGAACCTATCTTCTGAGGTGTTGGCAATTCCTGTCAGTTTAGTGTCATCTGCAAATTTGATGAGTTCCTCTTCTAATCCCTCATCCAGATAGTTTGTGAAGATATTGTGGTATACTGTGCCTAAAACAGAACCTTGGGGTACTCCACTACTTACTTCCCTCCATGTAGATGTAGGTTAGGTGATATGTTACTAAATCCATTCTCATCTGAGTATATTCAACTGTTTAATTTGTCTGATTCTAATCTATTAATAATCAATACAATTTGATGTTAACATTTTAATACTAGAACTAGATAAGCAGATTTCAAATTTAACTGCATTTCACAATATTTGCACATAGCTAAAATTTGGTATTCCAAACCTGAAATTATTGAAGTCAGCAATGTATATAATTAAACATACTAAAATATCCTTATTAGTATTTGTAATTTCTCTTAAATTTGTCAATGCTATTTTGATGTCAGATTTTTTTTTTAAATAAGTAAACCATATCTGTTTTACTGTTTATATGTTTAAGTAAAATATAACAGGCTCATACTAAGCTTTTTCACAATTTTATAATAATTCAATAATCTAGGACAAAACAATAACAGTCAGGCATGGAAAAAGGCATAATAAAATCTGCTCATATTTCATATTTCATGACAGCCTGAAATATATTATAAAAACAAAGAGAATCAGCCTTCAATTTCAAAAGTTAAGACCTCTTAACTTTTTGGAAATATTGATCAAAAA
Organism: Myanophis thanlyinensis; assembly: GCA_017656035.1. Classification (NCBI taxonomy): domain Eukaryota; kingdom Metazoa; phylum Chordata; class Lepidosauria; order Squamata; family Homalopsidae; genus Myanophis; species Myanophis thanlyinensis. The sequence continues at coordinate 6,434 of JAEANM010025688.1, forward strand.
GTGAAGATAAGAGCTTCAGAAGAAATGTAGAATTTAGGAAAGTTCAAAATGTAGCAAAATAAAACATGAACATAATCCAAATAATTGGGCTACTTCTAAATAGCCAATTCAGTGCCCATTCTAGTACTAGATGTGTGCAAATTGTCTGAAACTGGTATTTAGAATGCTGTAAAGAGGTACTAGAATCTCAAAGGATTCTTCTATAAAATAGTAGGACTTTTGTTTCTTTGACACCATTAGTTAGTACATTACATTTTATTTTCCTTAATATTGTTTATACTTTTCAAAATCTTCTACTTGTTTGACAGATTATCAGTATTAATCATCATATTTCTGACAGAGTTGTTGGTAGTTTGCAACCACCTCTGCCAGGGAAAAGATACCACTTTTATTACATAGTAGGAGCATAGAAAATTGATTATTTAATTTTCTCCCCCAGAATGTTTTTCTGCACTAAACCATATCTCTTTAAACTGATAGATTACTTTGTGCAGAAGAGTAACAGAAATTTAATGCAGCTACTTCTACTTGTTCCATTTGTTCTCTGGGATAAGGATACCAAGGACTGCTAAAAAAAACAAAAACCTTTACATCCTATTGCTTCCCCATTGAAATTAGAATACCATGACAAAATGTAATTTTTATTAGCATTGGAAATCAATCATGGCCCTCTTGCCATAATACATATTTAAAACAACTCAATAACAACAACAAACAAAAAAACATGTTATATATAAAGGTGATTCTCAACAATCAGCAAATATCCAAGTGAAATTTATGTGCAATTTCTACACTCGAAACAACATCCTTTTATCTTCAAGTCCCAGATCCATAACCACATAAATCCTCCATTAATGCTTTAATAAAAAAGGCTTATATAAGCAGATTAAAAAGCAAGACAGTCTGGCAATGCATGCCCATAAATGTGGATGCAGTTAATCGTCTCTCTCTCTCTCTCTTTCTCTTTCTCTTTCTCTTTCCCTCTCTCACTCTCTCTTTCACTCCCCATGCACACCAGCACAATCAAGTTGAAATTGGATCTAAATCATTTTCACTTCATATAAATATTACATTTAACAATGTATGAATTTGTCATAATTTTTCTTAAATCATAAAATACACCATACATTTGCCAGTGGAGAAAACTAGTGCAAAAAGATACGCATTTATTTTTCTTAATCATTTTCAACTTAAATGCAGGACATTTTAAAAATATTCTTGAAGTGTGTGTTTGATATTAATTTACAGGTAGTGTTTGAGTTACAACAGTACATAACTGGGACCAGAATTTCTATCACTAAGCAATGCAATCGTTAGAGGAAATATCAGACAACCATATCATTTAGCAAGGGCAATCCCAGTACCCCCTTTTGCCATTGTTAACTGAATCTCACCAGTCATTACATGAGGACCCACCTGATCCCAGCCATTCCCAGTATGGTCTTCCCAGCTCCAAACCTCAATAAAAAAAGTGAATTCCTCCTGTTGAAGTAACCCCCCAAACACACACACACTTATCTCCCCTCATCTCTGCCTTTTGGGCTGCCCTGCACAGCAGCTCTCCCTAGCTACTATAACACTAGTGATGCTAGGGATGAAATAGAGGCCCAGGGCCTTCAGCAGTCTCAGTTGGCCATCATAGGGAAGAGCTGTGGTGGCACCATGGTTACAATGCATTATTAACTCTGTTGACTGCCAGCAGTTCGATCCTGACCAGCTCAAGATTGACTCATTCTTCCATCCTTCCAAGGTCAGTAAAATTAGAACCCATATTGTTGGGGGCAATATGCTGACTGCTTAAAGAGGGCTGTAAAGCACTATGAAGCAATATATAAGTCTAAATACTATTGCTATTGACTCAGGATCATAGTGCAAAACTCTGCTGACCTGTGTTCTGCCATGCACAGCTGGCCTTAGTTGTCTTCTTCTCACTATTGACAAGTTGCATCTGGACTGGCCCTATGCAAGACAACAGCTGACCATGGCAGGCCTTCCTCTCAAGGCCACCAGAACAGTTTTCCAAATAGCACATCCCATTCTCACAATGTTTTGAAAAACATTCAGAAAGCTTCTTCTCAAGCATCATAAGAATGGGGCGTGGTGTTTGAAGGCAGTGGTTGGTAAATGAGGAGAGGGTGCAAAAATTTTTGAATTCAACTTCAAATATCAAGTACATAAGTACATATCAAGTGACTAAGTACATTCAACTCCCTAATTCTTAGTAAACCAAGTCAGTTCCATGCTGCTGACAGAGACAACCATAAACAATTCCTCATGAATTGTTCTTTTTAAACAACTGCTGCCAGACGCAATGAACTTCAGCTTCTCTAATTTCCCATTCAACAAAACCTTCAATTTGTTATATTGGAATTAAGAGGAACTCATCCTGAGAAACACCAGATTGGGGATTGTCTTTTTTTACAGCTACATTTGAATATAACATTCAAGATCTGCTTGGAATTCAGTGTCGGCAAAGTAGTACTTTAAGTGTCTCAAGCCATCAAAACATGAATCAGAGAAGCAGATAGCTTACTGTATACTAATTTTATATTTATACAACACAGGAGGCTAATGGAAAAGAGATCAAAAGACAAACGATCAAGGAGATTACAATGCAGGACCCAGGATTCCACAACAAAAGAACTCGCAAGGCCATCACACAACCTATTACCCCAGCCGTTAAAACACAGGAGGCTAATGGAAAAAATAAATACAAAACAAACGACCCAGGAGATCACAGCACAAGATCCATGATATCATCACAACAAAACTCACAAGGCCATCACACAGCCCATTATACCAACATTAACTCCATCAACCAATCAAGGGACAGCAGCGCAGCCAGCCAGCCCAGCACACCATGCCCTCCCACCAGTATTTATAGAGACAGCAGCTCCAGTCACATACTGCTTGCACTGGCACGAAGTAGAAAGCACCAGCCTGAGGATGGTGAGTGGGACTACACCAAAACATTGTGAAGATATTCTCAAACTTACATGGGAAAAGACCCGAACAGACCTAGACCTGCATACCTGCACCCGTGAAAATCTATGAACGCACACATATATACACACATTTGTTTTGTGATCTTTTTTACATTAGCCTCCCGTGTTTTAATGGCTTGGGTAATGGGTTGTGTGATGGCTTTGCGAGTTCTTTTGTTGTGGTGTCCTTGGTCCTGCATTGTAATCTTCTGGGTCGTTCATGTTTTGATGTCTTTTCCATTAGCCTCCTGTGTTGTAACAGCTTGGGTAATGGGTTATGTGTTGACCTTGTGAGTTTTATTGCTATGGTGTCTTTGGTCTTGTGCTGTGATTTTCTGGGTCATTTTGCTGTGTTCCAGATTCTTGAGTTCTTGTGGTGTGATTTCCTGAGTTTTCTGATGTGATGCCCTGAGTGGGTGGCTGTGATGTAGCATTCTGGGTTTTGGTCTGGCTTCGAGTTTGAGGTCTGGGTCTGTGTTCTTGCCGTGTATCAGCTTGTTTGGCTTTGGGTTTGGGGGGTACGACAGCTGGTGAAGCAGCCATGGTCTGGTTTCTGGATGGTGGTTGTACTTCATTTATAGGATGGGTTTGAGCCTGGGTCTAGAGAGGGGGATTGGCGGTGGTGTCCTGTGTTGTTTTGGGTCCGATGTTGGTTTTCTGGTAGGCGGGAGATATCATCCCGTTTGTTCATATTATGGGGGTGTTTTTCTATTTCGATTGCTTCCCTGATTATTCCACAACAATTACCTCTGATATCTTCCCTGAATACTTCCCGGATATCTCCACAACAAAACTCACAAGGCCAGCACATAGCCCATTATTCCATATGGAATTAATATTAACTCCATCAACCAATCAAGAGGCAGCAGCACAGCCAACCAGCCCAGCACACCATGCCCTCCCACCAGTATTTATAGAGAGACAGCAGCTCCAGTCACACACTGCTTGGTTGGCACGAAGCAGAAGGCACCAGCCTGAAGATGGTGAGTGGGACCTCGCCGAAATGTTGCAAAGATATTCTCAAACTTACATAGGAAAAGACCTGAACAGACCTAGACATACATACATATACATAGACAGATACATAGACATATGCAGCTCTAGGTCTGTCCGGGTCTTTTCCCATGTAAGTTTGAGTGTGTGTCTTCTGCTTCATGTCAGTGCAAGAAGTGTGTGACTGGAGCTACTGTCTCTCTATAAATCCTGGTGGGAGGGCGTGGTGTGCTAGGCTGGTTGACTATGCTGCTGCCTCTTGATTAGTTGATTGGTATAATGGGCTGTGTGATGGCCTTGCGAGTTCTTTTGTTGCAGTGTCCTTGGTCCTGCATTGTAATCTTCTGGGTCATTATTGTAATCTTCTGGGTCATTATTGTAATCTTCTGGGTTGTTATGGTAATCTTCTGGGTCGTTTGTGTTTTGATCTCTTTTCCATTAGGCTCCTGTGTTGTAACAGCTTGGGTAATGGGTTGTGTGATGA
>JAEANM010025689.1:0-10894 GCA_017656035.1 Myanophis thanlyinensis
ATTCCTAATCCTATTCTTCGATAGAAATTGACAGGCAAATTATGAAACCGGCTGTTCATTGAAGGTTCATCCCTTTCTCCTTAATTTCTTGTCCTCGAAAGCCCCGCCGCCCTTTTTCTGAAGACGGGTGGTGCGTGTGTGTGTGTCTGTGTACATCAGTAGCAGTAAACAGGCACATTAAATAAGCGCTGTTTGAATGAAATCCAACCTGCAAAGCGTCTAGCTAGCCATACCACGGCAACTACAATTTGCAATCGGCTGCACGTTTGTCGCAATGCAATTGGATGGATGCAAGGAGAATTGAGCACAGGTTTGCACGCTACCATAACTGTAGCGAGACCGACTTCTGAATAAATGTAGACAGAATCGGACTACAAGATCTCGCCCCCCCCCGCCCCCCCAATCTTCCCACTTATTCTATCATGGAGTGATGCAACAGAAAGCAAAGAAAGACACCCACCAATCATTTCAAGCGGATTAAAAACTACAGCGCGATCCCGGCAGGGGATAACCAATAATGTTTAATGTGCAACCCTCTTCCGTAATCTAAATACTAGTCGCGATCTCTTTTAAGGTGATGTTACATTGCGGCCGAGGAATATCTTTTGCCACGATTAAAAAGAGACTGCTAAAGAGCCTTTAAAAAAAATAATAATAACCAGCTCTGAGACTGATTTCCGTCGCAGAGGGCGCTATGTTAGACAGAGGCCGTCCTCTCTGCTAAAACGTTTCCGGGATTCAATATTTCCTGGTTTTCTCCGGCCCACGTGGGAGCGTGTTTTGCACACTTTTGAACCTCGTAGCGGGTGGCTTTCTCTCGGCTTGGTCCTCTTTTGGAGATCGTGGCTACGTGGATGGATGCTACTCTGTTCTTGGAGATTAGGGAGAAGATGAAGAGCGGATTGCTGATTATTCGGTACTTTATTTGTTTGCTTTATGTTTGATTCCCTCCCCCTCCCCTTCACCCTGCTTCATTTTCCACTTACAGACAGCCATTGCCGGGTTGTGTTATGTTCCATCTTTTTTTCCATGGAGGAAATGCTTCTTCCCTCACCGGGCTGTCTTTAGCTTCCATTTTCCATCCAGGACAGTGGTGGTTACTTTTTGTAAAATTACAATATCACTTTCCATACCACCATACCTCTTAGTACATGTCTGTGTTACCAGACAATAAAGGCACCCTAGAAGGCATATAGTATACATTGGAAGTCTAATTATGCCATGAAAGAGTTTTCCAAACATCTTCATGATGCAGGCAACTTATTTAAAGTTTAATTTATGAAAAAGTAGTCTTGCATTCAAGTTTATTTGAGGAAAAAATGTATATCTTTTGACTTGAAATATTTCCCTAAACTGCAGATTCAGGCCCTTTAAATAGTTTGAGAAGACCAGAATTGAAGTGACAAGTATCCTATCATTACTTCCTTTAAGAGGTGTACTTTCTCTTAGTTTACCATCCCTCCCCTTTGCTCTTCTTTTAAAATATCTTTATATAGATAAGCACAAACAATTTATGCACATCTTCTGTGCGTAGCATACACCCACTGCTTTCAAATTAAATAAAGCTGCTGAGTTCTCCGAACAAGCTCCAGAAAGCGTTGCCTCCTATTAAAGCATATTTATCACTTAAGCTTGTGTTGTGCTGTTCTGTTTATTTATTTTTATCTCACCTTTATTACTTTTATAAATAACTCAAGGCAGGAAAGATACATAATATCTTTTGCCCTCCTGTTTTCCCCACAGCAACCCTATGAGGTGGATTGGGCTGAGAGAGAGTCACCCTGTTTAGACTTTCATGCTAAGGCAGGACTAGAACTCACGGTCTCCTGGTTTCTAGCCTGGTACCTTAACCACTAGACCAGGGGTGTCAAATTCGATTTCATTAAGGGCTGTGTCAGGGTTGTATTTGACCTTGGGGGGCCAGGGAGGGCATGGCCAGTTCAACGTAACTCATGTCAGGGGCACCTGTGGTGGTCTGAATGCTCTACCAGTGAAAACGGGGTCCTGAGCTCCATTTTTGCCTGTGACGGCCTCCTGCAACCTTTTGCCAGAGAAAACAGCTCTGGAAGGCCACCCACAGCCCTCACAAGTTCTGGTTTTGCTGGCAGAGGCACCACGGGCTGGTCCTTCACTGTTTCTAGGGTGGCCCCGCAGGCCAGATCTGGCCCCCGGGCCTTGAATTTGACACCCCTGCACTAGACTGAACTGTCTCTCTTATGGTTATCTACCAGTACTGTAACCAAATTGAATTGTTTGAATGGCAGGTTGGCAAAATCAAGAATGGATTTTGTAGATTGTGTCCTGCATTATCTCAAGACTATATGAAAGATACATACCACCGAAAGGAAAGGCTTTATGATGCCTGGATAAATGGAAGCTGTCATAAAATAGTAACCCCAAGCACTGGCTCCTCTCAGCTGAATTCTTGAGGGAGCAAATGTAAACTAGTTAGAAGAGAGGAGGTCGTGGTGGAAGAATATGTCAAAGTGAAGTTGTCTTTATCCTTATGTCTCTTCTAGCCTTCAAAGGCACTGTTTTAAGTAACCGTAGCAATACACCTTTCTGCTATGGGAGAGAATGGCCAAGAATACCTTAGAATGCAAGAAAAACATTCCAAACTAAAGAAAGTAAAACCAGACTATTCACTGGAAGCATTGCAGATAGTTCTCACTTAGCAACTGCCTCATTTAGCAATCAGTTGCAATTACTATAGTGATTGAAATAATCTCTGAAAATTGAGCTCTTGTCCTCAGCAAATTTAATTGTAAGAAATACCTTACTTTCAAAACGAAGTCTGATTATCATCTGAAAGACTGATCAGATCAGTTAAGCTCCAAACATTACTTGTTAGTTGCTCAACATAGAGAAACTTAGTCGGTTCTTTAAAAATATTTTTCACTTGTTTCTAAGTGTTGCACCACTTACTGAACTTAACCACATTCCTCCCAGATTCTGCAGCATCATGTTACCAAAATAGAAGAAATCCATTTCAGGAAAAATACTTTATTGGGAAGCAATTACCGGTATTAGGAGAGAGCTTATATTATTCCCTAGAGGAACATAATTCTCAAAGAAGTTATATAATACTAAATCACTTGTGGATTCCCAATAGAATCAGCTCCATGTTTTCTACAATATAAAGGATGAGTAATGTCCTGGATAGCTACAGACTCCTCTGAAGTCATACTGGTGGAATAGCAGAATTCCCCCCCCCCTCCCAGGTTTTGTTGGAATAACACTTTGTAAATGTTCTTTTAGATCTCTCATACCAAGAAACAAAATAAGTAATCCATTTCTCGAAAATAGAAGAAAAAGATCGTAGTTCTACATACTTTAATTATGTCACCTTCTTCCAATAATATAGCTTTTAGTGGTTTTGCTTGTTTTAATACATATCATCTGCAATTTGCATATCATTGGTTGGGGCTACATCTTATTTCACATCTGTATTGGGCCCACCCACTCCCTTCTCTAATCTAATAGACTGCTATGGGAGATAGAAAACTTCCCTGTCAGAAGCCTCAATCATTTGCTTGAAAGGGGCTTTTAAAATTTGATACTGTAAGAATGCATAAATTATATGTTTTCCTAGGAATAAGACTTTCTTCTGAGCATAAACTTCTCTCACATGATTATCTAAGGAATTCCACATTATGCCAATAAGGAGGGTATGAGGTTAGGATTTCAAATATAATTTGCACAAAGGTTTTCAATAGAAAGAGAGATAGGTAAACAGTGTTTCCCAGGAGAAACATTTCCTTTCTAGGGTAATCTTGCTGTCTCCTTTTATAAGCGGATCTTTTTTCTCTTTTCAAGATGATTGCCAAAATCTTTCTTCAGAAATGACATCTGGTGAGGTGATTTCTAGTCCACACAAACTTATGGCACAATAAACCTGTAAATACTTGAAGGTGCTGGTTGTGCTGCAAAATATTCAACTGGTTATTCTAGAGTTTGTCCTGGCTGCCTAGAGATATCCTGCAATCTAGTTAAGATAGTGATGGATCTTAATTGATTTTAGTATGTTGGCTTAAAAGTTGCTAACAGTACACTGCTTAACTTGAGCTGATCCATTTACTGGCTGGTACCATGCTGATGGATATTACAAGAGACTGGTACCCTTTTCTTGTTATTTGCTATCCTTCCAGTTCCTTCAATTTTCATAATACCTACCTTCCCACAGAAGGTGTTAAAAATAACCTGGGAGACTGGCCAGCACTAGAGTACCAACATCTAGTCCATTATTTTTGTGAACCTATGTACCAAGCCATTGTATCTGTACAATTGTCTATACATTGAATGGAAAAATGCACAGCTTTGATGATAATGAGCTTTTGGAATTAAAGATGTCGGGGGCACATTTGCAAGAGAAATTTACCATGAAGGGAATGTGTTGCTGAATCTTTTTATCCTGGCATCCCAAGCATTACATGCAAGTGCATCCTACTTCCATATGTTTTTGCTGTGTATATATGTGATACATGTTTTTCTTAATAGTTTGGGGGTCAATTTTGCCTTTTGTACATGCATGTGTGTGTGTTGATGTAAGGATTTATCTGCATGTAATGTGTTTCTACAAACATCACTTGCTGTGAACTGAAAATTTGGTTTTGATCTTAATTTTTTACACACACACACACACACCTTTACTACACCTATTTTCATAATTAGGTTTTCTAAGAAATAACATGTTTGCCTCACTAAATGCTCTCTGGGAGAAACTACTATATCTTGTGATCAGCTATGCTTTCTACAACAGCTAGTTGGGAATTGGCATTCCAATCCATATTTTTCATTTTTTTTGTGAGAATATGTGACAGATTTGGGGATTACAATTTTGCCCTTATGTCCCAAAAAATTAAGGTCATGCTTCTATAATCCAAGTCCTGCTGTAGATCTTCAGTGACAGAGACTGGTGCAGTTCTCCCAGTCTGCAGAGAAATACAATAACAAAGAAATACAACAATCATGTAGGAAGTCCAAGCCAGGAGTACAGTAAACGATTTCTGGAGGGATGATTAGGTTGATTTGTAGTTAAGACCAAATCTTATTTTGATTCTTTTTAATCTTAACAGTTGTATATCACATAAGCTTTCATGGATCAAAATCAGCTTCAGAAAATGTGTAAAATACCAATCTGACAGAACTGTATTTTAAATAATGTGTGCAGGAGAGAAAAAAAGAAGAAATTATGAAAAGACAGGCAAGATACTGAATTACATAAAGTGACACTCCTATCACCGTGTCAGTCCTGTTACAAATAGCTAATTATCTTTTTTTAGAAGAGATTTTTTTATTTTTTAAACATACAAAAACATATAAAACATAACATATAAATTAAAAAAACATCATCCTTTTCTGTGCTTACAGTGTGTCAGTTGGTTACAAAAAGAATTTTTTGTGTACAAATAGCTAATTATCATAAGTAATGTTTATAGAAGATTAGATCTGCTAGGTGAAAGATAGTGTTCCCTCCTTTATTGAATTATACATTGAATATTTTATTTTGTGCTGAAATCAATTTCTGTAACTTCTTTTTACAAGGACTGCTGCCTTGAAACTTCATACAGAATGACCCAGGGAATTAAAATGCTCCTCTGTTAGATTTAGGATGTTGCTATTTCCAAAGCAGCAGCATCTGAATGATCTTGCAGCTTTCAGCAGAATGGTGAAAGCAGTGCTGTGCTACAGTTTTGCCCATTTGGGGCACATATGAGGTGTTTTCAAGATGATACTTCTCTCTCTCTCTCTCTCTCTTTCCCCTTCCCTCCCTCCCTCTCCTTTCCCTCCCCCTACCCCCAAATTCACAATTACATGCATTTTCTCCCCTTCAAAAGCCAACTGGACTGTTTTTCCCTTGAGGAGGAAGAAGAAAACGTTTTGCTTCTCATCCAAGAAGTTTCATCAGTTCTGATATTCAATTCTAACATAGTCATCTCTATAGACTATAGAGAGGACCATTGGTTTAAAAGAGAGGTAAAAGAATCCATCTATGTTAGAACTGAGCAGCCTCTCTCAGAAGGAGGAATAAGAGACCACCTAGTTTCTGTCTAAAATGCAGTCCTTTCAGTAGTTTCAAGAAGATTCCACAACTAATTGTATTCTGGATTCAGGTGACCCTGAGGGCACAGATAAAACCTCAAATGGCTTCAAAAGGTTTCAGAGAAAATACTAAGGACCAGCTGGCTGCAAAGAAATACAATCCTTCCACCCAACCCCCCACCATTCCTATCAGAAGCCATCCTTCCTTCCCCTCACCATCCAGTCTCTATTGTCGGTACCTATCCTTTCCCTCCTGCCCCCCACCAGGCCAATCACAATTGATGAAGTTTCTTGGATGAGAAACAAAACATTTTGTTCTTCTTCCTCAAGAAAAAATCACTGCAGTTGCCTTTTGAAGACAAAAAAAAAAGCACCTTTGAAACAACTACAATGACTGGATGACAGAATCTCCACAGACGGTCAGGGTGGATTTGATTTAAATCAAGCCCATTTAAGTCATGATTTAAATCACTAGTAAAAAGGCTTAATTTAAATCAACTCGATTTAAACCATAATTTTTAAAGAGCAACTGTCATCTCTGTCTGGCAGTGGCTCCTCCTCTGACCCGCTGTTGACAGTCCCAATATTGCAAAATATACAGCTTCATGCTATATCACTAAGCTCCATCCATTTCATGCTGAATAAACTAAATTATTAATGTATCTTAAATAGAAAACTATCCTTAGATAGATTCTTACTACAAAACATTTTATTAAAATAAATTTGATAAAAATAAAAAAAATCTGATTTAAATTTTAAAAAATCTGATTTTTTTAAAAAAATCATTAATTTTTATCCACCCTGCAGGCAATCATTGGCAGTTCCCCATCCTAGTGCAATCTGGGATGACATCTTTCACATTCTTTTGTACATCTCTCAGCCCTAATCAAGGATACAGGAGACTTCATTATCAGCTTGCTTTCCATTCCTGCAAAATGCTCGATCTAATTGATTTAATTATTCCATATGTTTATTTGTTTGCATTGCATCCATTTATGAAGTGAGGTACAGAAATGCCTTTGGTAATTTCAAACATTGCAACTATTTGCTAATGGGAAATCATTGTTCTTTCTTAAATCCCTGTAGTGAATTAAATCCAGAAAGCTGGCCTGTGGATATTACTCTGATGCCTTCTTTAATAGAGCTAAAAACTGATAAAGCTTGCACAGCTTTCAGCCTTCCGCCAGAGGTCAGGATTGTGCCTTCGTCCTGTCGAGGAGTGCAATATCAGCCTGAGGAAGGCTTACATATGAGGCTGCTTGTTCAAGCAGATTTCAGTACAAGTAAGAGCAAAATTTCCTTTTTTCCTTTATTTCTTTTCTGCTGATGATCTCTGCTTGAAAGTTCACTTGTAAAATAAGACTATCAAAATTAGGATGAGTTAAGAGTTTTGAAGGAAAGCTGCATTTACTTATAAAACATTGGACTAGGAAAAAAAACCTTAATGTTTAGTAGTGACATTATAGATAAGATAATCACAATTTAGGCTAGTTCTTTTTTTCTCATTATTACCAAAGTTTCATTGGTCTGACTTGGATTTTATTGGATTTATTCCTTGTTCTGTACCTCATGAAAATAAATATTAATTGTCATGCTTCCTAAGAAGACATATTGACATATTTTAATATGAAAAATATTAACAGATTGTTAAAACAGCTTTCCTGGCTTATACGTTGAGATTTAAGAAATTATTCTGTTCATTTGTATCAGAAAATAGAACTGCTGAACTGCTGGCAGTCAGCAGAATTAGTTTGCAATACTGCATTTTAATCACTGCATTCTTTATGGGATGATTATATACATCTACTGATAAATAACCTGCACAGAATCAAGACTTAGTTCTTGGTAAGTGTAGGTGGAGCTAAGATTTCTAAATAGAAAAATAAAATGCAGAACATGTAGTGGAATAAAAATATTTAGCAGTAGAATAAAAATATCATTCTCATCGGCTCAAGGTTGACTCAGTTTTCCAAGGTCGGTAAAATGAGGGCCCAGATTATCAACGGCAATATGCTGATTCTATACACCACTTAGAAAGAGCTTTAAAGCACTGTGAAGCAGTATATAAGTCTATATAAGTGCTATTGCTTTTGCTATTGCTATAATTCACAGGAAATGTCACCTGTAAAGAGGAGACTTTCCATGTTATTCACAGATTGGATGTAGCATTGCTTGACTGGATTTGTGCTTATTTTAGCAGATCTTTGAAATAGCAGATTATTTCTTTAAAGTCTTTAAAGCACCTTTCAGGAGAGACAAATTATTTAATCATGTATTAACAGAATATATTTTCATAATGTTCATTTTAATGAAGCATTTAATTTTTAAACTAATAATAAATTTTTATAATGATTTAACTCTTCAAAAACATCCAATTCCAACTCTGTTTAAGGCATAATTACAAAGACCAGACACATGTAATTAAAATATTGTAAATTGAGTTGATGTTTAAAGTCATAAAATGAAACCAGTGAGAAACAACCAGGTCAGGCACGAATTATAATGTCAACATTAAGGCTCCCAATCTCAAGGTTGTGAAGAAACTAGCCCAATCTCCATTGACTTCAAAAGGCCTTTATGCATTGCAGATGGCTTTTTTTTTGTCTGCACTAGACCAATTAATGTACTTGTGTCATGTCCATGAATTTCTGTTATAAAAAGATTCCTGAGAGTTGTGAGTCAAGATTCATTTCCACGTTGGGCATGAAACCTGATATTTGCCCTTTTGATCCTTGCGAATTAGGAAGATCCCTGTCTAGCATTCATTAAGACACCACTATCATGACACGCTTATCCTCTGAAGCAACCTGTGGTTTTCTACACATGTGGACTTCATCTGCAGAATTCTCCAGTTAGCACAGTTATTTTTAAGATGAGAAGCTCAGCAATCTAGTCATCACCATGGCTGGGGAAATTGCTCCAGAAAAATCTTTGGTTCAAATCTTATTTTGGCTGTGATCTTGCTATTAGTTGCTATGCAATCTTCAAATGTTGGGTTAACATCCATTGCGTGGAATATGGTGTGATAATGCAAAACTCCCTTTCAGGAATATTTCCTCTGAGATGATATGGTGGATAAAATAGATGATATAAAAATATTGTTATTGTGAATCCATGCTGTACTAAATTCGTGGTGTGATCATGACTGTAGTTTACTGTTACTGTTGTTAGTTAAGTTCTTCAATATCTTTCAGAATTGACATCAGCTGTTGGTAACGGCCTAAAATCCAAAAAGAGTTGTACTTTTTTCTGTCAGTGTTGTGGGGAGAGTATAATTAATAATAGGTAAGTACTGTACTCTGTGAGATTTTTCCTATTGATGAATGTATTTGCAAATCATTCATACTAGAAGAAATGTAACAGCTGGTGAAGTTTGAACTCAAATAATCTGGAAGTAAAGCCCAGGTGAGAAAGATAAGGAATATAGCATCCTTTCAAAAAGTTAAAAATTTCTATTGCCCATATACAATAGTTCTTGTATACTAGGAATAGCATTTTTGTTACCCCTGTTCTTTTTACTTTTATTAACACCATCAATATTTTTAGATGTCTTGCAATGTTCTGTCTTGAGACCTTTTCAATTGAAAAGCCAGGAGATGAAGATTTCCGGCAAAAGGAAAAACAAGGGTCTTTTTAAAAGATGGATTTTGTTTTAAAATCAGAGGCTGAGAAAATGGTAGTCATGTTCAAAATGTCAACGTTCATAATTAATTTTAAAAATATTTTTTGGGGATATACCAAACATGCTAAGTAATTCCATTAGCATGCTGGTCTGGTTCACTGTATGTTTCTATAGGAGATTTTGCTTTTAATCCCAAAGAGGGACCTTTTTTCACAGATTGTTTTTCTGCATGAGATATAGGCATAATACATTTCATGGTACTGCCCTTGCCATTCACAAGATTGGAACTGGGTAGCATGGCCTTTAAATTAATTTTCCCCAGCTCACTCTTTTGGCCTCGACCCTTCTTCATTAATCCCAAATATCATTGCACATTTGCTTTATAGGAACACTGAAAAATAAATTGCAAGAGTTATTTATTTAAACTTATCTTTTTTTGCATTACATTTAGTGTGACAGGTTTTGAGCCTGGGGGGGGGGAGCCCCTAGCATTGTTTGCTATAAAAGTGTATTGCTTTAACACAACTCTAAGTGACACAATGGTGAGTGATAAATAGTGCAGAAAACACTAAATCTACCATTGCAAACTTTGCGTAATGTCTGAATAATACAGGAAAATGGATAGAGTCAACGGGATTATTAGTAAAGTTGTTTCCCCCTTAGCCTTAGTTAGCCATAGTCACATCTGTAGTCATTCAATACAGTGAATAAACGCATATATACCCATCTCCATGAATATTTTAGTTGGCATCTTCAAAAGAAAAAGAATGCAAGGTTACCTAATACTTGCTACTTTAAGAAACTATTTTAAATTCTACAAACCAGGAGACTTTGAACTATGTCTGCTCCCCTCATCCAGCCCATCTAATGTTTAAGGGTAGATTGTTTTTTTGTGAAGTACATTCGGTTGCAAGCTGTTTTTTGTTCTGTCACTGAATCAAACCATTAAATTCTATTAATAGCCCAGACCTATTTTTCCCATGTGGTCCAGATACCATTATGCTAAGGTACACAAATGTAGATTCTCCCCTGCAAAGTTATAATTTGCCCCTTCTTCTCCATTTTTATGTACAAGGGCTATCCACAAAATAGATCACGTTTTCGTCTGTAGCAAGAAGGGGTGGAGCTGGCGTGGCCATCTTTGGTCTGTGTGTCCGCTGCTCAGTCTGCATCTAGTCGTGCTAGTGGGAGGTTCGTATCGTTGCCCGTTATTTCACAGCAAATGTTTGA
>JAEANM010025690.1:0-10893 GCA_017656035.1 Myanophis thanlyinensis
TTAGACCTTGGAGAATGGGAATAATATCAGTTTGCATAAGTTTGAAAAAAAAAATTCTAATTTGAAGAGGTCTAATGTGTTGTTTCCTTTTTGATATGCTACTTGAATACGCTATGCCTGTACATACCTTTCCCTGGCATTCTGTACGAATACTCAGGTAAAGAACTGTTGTATAAGTTCCCAGGAAGAGAATGTGTGGCCAGTCTCCCTGAAATGTAAAACATTTGGGGGGGTGGGTGGGGGTGGAGTGGGGGAAGGGAACACTGTGACAACACAGTCACAAGACTGTGACTGTGACCTGTTCTACTTCACTGCCTGCCAACCTCATTGTGGTTTCTGAGATTCAACCATTTGGGCTCTGAGCCTGTGCAGTATTGCATGATGTGATCTTCCAGAGCTCAAATAGCTTTGCTGTCAGAAAATTAAAAAAGAAATGACAAAGTTGACCTCAGAAATTCAAGCCAAGAAGCCATGATTCAAGCCATAAGCCATGATTTACAGCTAGATGAACCCCTTATTTATCCCTAAAATTAGGGATAATTTCTCATCACAACATTTGCTGCACTAGTAATCTATTTCTAGATCTTGAGCTGGTACTAATTCTAGAACAAGCAAAAGTTCATTCCATTTTTGGAGATTTTGCAGCTATCTATCTTTCTTCACAGGAATTGTCTCTGGAATCAATCCTATGTTCTCTGTCTCTGGGGAAGGACGGGCAGGTTCATCCTCAGGAAACTTAGAAGAGCCATTTCCAATTTTTCCAAAGTAAACTAAATTAGCTCAGGCGGCTGTAGGAAATTTCTGGAAGCTGTTATTTCTGCTAAAGAAGGTAGTACAAAGAGCTGACTGAACAGAGATGCCAGGCTTCTGCACCAGCCATATTCACCACCTTATTTTAAATCTTTAAAACTGTTGCACATTAAAAGCATATGTTAAATTTGGCATAAGGATGCTTAATTGTACTACATAGATGTTTAAGTGAATTTCTGGTAGGAGTCACTGAAATCTGCAGCTTGATCAAGAAGGCCTAAACTTTGCATATAGCCGTGGATAAAAGGGAGCCAGGATGATGGATTCCAGCCTTATAATTTACATACATCCTGTATATTAATTTTGTTACCATAAAAAGAAGAATGCAGTTGAAACATTACTGTGCTTAACAGACAACCTACAGTGCTAGTGCATGAAAAGAGAACATCTAATCTTTTAGCAAACTATTCTTTTCCACAACTAATCTCTGAGGTGTGGTCAGCTAAGGGCAGGTGTCCAGATAAAACAGCATATAATATATCCTATGTGTCTAGGGCAGTGATGGCGAACCTTTTAGAGACTGACTCTAAACTGCAAGGCTCTCTCTGTTTCTCTTTCTCGTGTGCATGCGCGAATGCATGCACGCGCGACAGCCAAAGAGCAGCTGGCCGGCGGGAGGCGGGGCATCACAACACTGGCAGCTCAGCAAGAGGCAAGATCTTTTTCTTTCGTGAGCTTCTGTTTCTTCGTTTGCAGGGAAACACAAGTTTCCCTGCAAACGACTGCGAGAAATAGAACGGATAAACGCGGTGGACCTAAACTGGGGTGACGGTGCGCATGCCCACAGAGAGGGCTCAGAACGCCACCTCTGGCACACATATATATCCTATGCCGTAGGTTCACTGGTCTAGGGAGATTTGCAATCATTCAGCTCATGGTTGTCCCAAAGGTGCTTTTTTGTTACCTTTGTTCAGAATGCAGCTTCCCCTGGTTATTTTATTTACACAAAGGAGAAGTGAAAGCAATGACAAAAAGAAGTAACAACAGGATCAGGACACAAGGGCTGTCTGAAATTATGTTTCTATTACACTTGTGATTTAGTGTATAGATCCTGCTGCAAGATACAAATCAAGGACAGGGCTGTGACCAATACAACAAACTGGAGACCCTGAAATACTAGTTGAGTGCAACCTTCTAGTTTTTGGGGTGCTTCAAGATAAAATGCCCACGGCCATTCATTGCCTCCATGGATCTTACCCCAGTTAGCTCAGGGAGAGAGACTTGTACAACCAGCAAACACTGAAAATTGCATACTGTTGAAATAACCTTTGCTGGTGGAATTCCTACTGAATTGAGAGAGCTTAACTCCCCCCCCCCCCTCAACTAAATGTCTGTTGTGCACCCAGGTCAATGCTTTCATCCAAAATTAAATTCTGGATAATAGATGTTTTCCAACAACTGATGTGTCTATCAAAAATAGAAGCTTAGGTTGCAAAGTTAAACACTTTCGAAATTCAAATAACACAGCAGGCTTCTTGCTGGATAATTTGAAAAATGCTATCTGTCTTTTTCACTTCCCTGCTACCTCTGAACTTTCTTGCAGTGAAACAATTGAAAGTATCCTCAATAGAAATAACAGGCTCTGAAGAGCCTATTTATCCCTATTATTTTTGTCTCATGCTACCAAAAAATAAAATAAAATGGGCCTTTGATGTTTCTTCATTAGACCTTATGGATTGAATCTTCGTGGCTTGAATGGGTAGATTTGCTTTTGAATTTTAAAACAAACCAGAATTGAATCATGCCTTTTGAATATCGGGTCTCCAAACTGAAATCAAATTAAGGCAGCTAAGCCACATAAGATCTTTGCATTGATTTGTTTAATGATCCATTTTTTTGTTTTCTTGGTTGTCATTTCTCAAGAGTTTTCTCCAACACCAAATTCCTAGTCAATTTCTAATATGTGTCACAATTCTTATGGAGGAGAACAGCAGCAGCAGCAATTTGGTTTTATTTCCACTGTACAGATAAGTATGCACGTAACACTTGCCTCACCCTATCTCCCAAGCCCTGAGCCCAAATAGCAATAGCACTTAGACTTATATACTGCTTCACAGTGTTATATGGCCCTCTATAAGTAATTTATAGAGTCAACATATTGCCCTCAATGATCTGGGTCCTCATTTTACCCACCTCGGAAGGATGAAGGCTGAGTCAAGTGTGCTGTTATGCAGTATTTTTTGCATACAGATATAGCTATGCAACCTACACCTATGGTTAGAGCTATTGTGAAAAGCACATAGTTACTAAAATGCTTTCGTGTTATTCCAGCACCATAACTAGTAAGGACTTCCAAATGGAATATGAAGGAATTGTACTTTCACAGCAGGTTCTTCCCATAATATCTGCTATTTCCCACCCAAAGTTCAAATGGACAAAACATGGGACTGAAAATGCAGATGGAGGGAGTTGTTAATAATTGTATCTATGTAGATATGTATGCATGTATTTACGGGGAATATTGATAATGATATGGTTTAGGAAGTTATCATTATTCCAGAAGCTCTGTTACTTTAAGGCAGGGGTGTCAAACTGGCAGCCCATGAGCCGGATGCGTCATGCACAGGCCACACCCACCCCAGCTCCACAAAGGGGAAAATCATACGTCACGTGAATGCAACATGACACCATGAGTTTGACATCTGTGGTTTAAGGAGTAGGATACTAGCTGTGGTCTTTAAAAAAAAAATACTGTGTCCTATTGGTTAGCAAACAGTAGGAGAACTGTCTGGTGCCCCTGACTGCTCTCAGTACTTTGAGTCTGGCATACATGACAATCATTGAAGGAAGCCTTCAAATTGATATGTAATGGCTTGGAGATAGAGAAAAAAAGGTGAAAATGATGCTGTGGTGAAGTGCCCAATGCCTGAGCAACTGTCTATGCTTTATTGTAATTTTTAGAATTGCTGAAAAATGAGTTTGGAACTTGAATCCAGTGAACAAAGACAGTAGATATTTTAATTTAGAAGAAGGTAAAAGTAAACAAATCCCTGCAGATTACATTCCACCAGATGTTGCCGACTATAGGAGTGCTCGTCTCCATTTCAAGGCCATTGAGACAGTGCTGTCTGAAGATATTTCCATGGTCATGTGGCCAGCATGACATGGAGCGCTCTTCCTACCAAAGTGGTACCTATTTATTTACTCACATTTGCATGCTTTCAAACTGCTTATTAATAGGATCTGGGGCAAGGATGGGAGCTCACCCCATTGTGTACTGCTCAGGTCCCGAACCTGGGCTGCTGGCTTTCCAGCTGACAAGTTCAGTGTCTTAACCACTGAACCACCGCACCACCACTATTTTAATTTAGAAGCCTCTGAAAAAGTGTCCAACATGATGTTTACGGAGAAAGTGGTGGCCTACTTGAATACCCACAATTCATTTCTATTGTCAGAGCAGGAGTCCTCAACCCCCGGATCGTGGCCTACTACTGGGTTTTGGCCTGTTTGAAACTAGGCCACACAAGCAGCAGGAAAGCATGTGCGCACAACTCCACTTGCGTGAAGCTCCATTTGTGCAAGTGGCAGGCACCTGTGCCCACTGCTTGCTCAAATGGAGTTGTGCACACTTGTGCCTGTGCCTGCCACTCAAACGGGACCATCACCTCCCCCCCAACACCCTTGGGCTGCTAAGCCAGAAAAGTTGGGGACTGATGAGATATAGAATGAAGTTTATTTTTTTAATTAAATATAGGAAAAAAACCTAAATATGTTCTAGGGGTGGGGGGGAAACCTACTTTTCTTTTCTTAACCAGCTGTTTGTTTCCTACAGCAGTGCTTCTTAAACATTTTTTCCTCTCAGGATGCCTTCCCATTTTTAAAAATTATGAATGCCCCCAAAAGACTTTTTGCTTCTATGGATAACATTTACCATATTAAAATTAAAATTGATGCATTTGCTGCCACTGCTGCTTCTCATGGTTATTTAATGGGATTTTAATATTTATTAATTGTCAACATAGGCTGCCAAATAAATTTGATTTTAAATACCTCTGAAACACTGGGCTATAGTAAACAAATGATTGTTTCAATCCCGGTTAGTGTCATTGCTTCTTGGTGAGGAATATTCTTTTCTTGGCACAATTCCTGACAGCTCTAGCTGAAAAGCAAATGAAAGCAAAAGACAGGGAAACGCCTGCCTAAACTCTGTGGAACGGGAATGTAGATAATCTCCTGACTTGTTTAGTCTCATATGATCTGTCCCATGGTGCAAGATTGCCCTTTGGGTTTGACTGCAGTTTTGTTTATTCTCTAAAGCAAAATTAAGGTCAAGTAAGAATCAAGAGGTCACAGGACACCTCTGCGGTTGGCACTAATAATAAACTTAATTGTAGCACCATAATTTGTTGGTGTTTGGTATAAGGTAGATTAAAGTATCTGGAAGCATTTTTAGGAACTCTGACCCAATTGGCTATTTAATTATTCTGTTGCATTGTAATATTTCATTTTCCCAATAAACAAAACCATAAATCATGATTTACCAACTACATTGATCAATCAAGCCAGTGAATTGAGAAAATCCACCCAGCTGTCTTAAATTACTGCAAAACTGCCACCCCAATAATTACTCACTGGGTAAGAACTGTTCCAAGTCTCCATGGGTAGGACTTCTGATTCCTGGCACTCAAGAGGAAGAACAAGTGGTCTGCATTTGTGGTAGCAACATTGTCTTTCTTGGGCACACAAAAATGAGGTACATGCTACATCATAGGGTTAGCCAGTACATCCTTTCAAAGTCTTCCCTCGCCTGCCAGAAACCAGAGTTTCACTTTTTAGCAGTAGGGAAGGAAAACCCAATGTTGTGGTTCCTGGAAAATGCAAGAGCTCTTGATTTAGCAAAAAAATGCTTTGTTTCAGCACTAACTGAACACTATTGTCAGTAAGAGGGCCTTCCTAAATTTTGTATTGCTTGCAACAGGGAAGGTTAAAGGAAGAAAATATCTGCTTTGATGATCAAACATTTCATTTAAGCAGATAAAAAAGATTGACTTTGTAGTTGAATAGAAGATAGAAAAGTGGAAAGAAAAGTGTCAGGCAGGTTGAACCTAGAATAGAAAAAGGGAAGAGATGATTACTGGTTGCCAGAATGCCTCCAGTTTATTGAGAGATGCATACACATTAAGATTGGGAATCTTGGAAATATTTAAACCTTTATTAGAGTTCCTATCTCTTTTATCACTCTTCCCCATCCTTAGAGTACTAATGTTTGAGTAACTAGAAAACTCTTTCCTTGAACTATAGAGTGCTGTAGATTTTTGGAGCAGACTAGTCTCCTAATTAAGGGTGGAGGTGGTAAGTGAACCAAATGTCTATTTGGAATTAGGCTCTGCAAATTCCAGCAGGGTTTTCCAATTAAAAAAAAAAAAATCAACAATGATTGCCCACAATGCATTGCAATTTGTCCCCTGCAGACATTTCCTTCCATTCTTGCTACTTTATGCATTCAAGGGCAGTATGTGTCAAACCGTTTCTGTTTAAATTAAATCCTAGTACAAAATTGGTTTTGTAAAGAATCACTGACCCAGTTCCATTTCTGAGGTTGATTTGGGATGCTGTCACAATTCCCCTTTAGAGCAAGACCATATTTTTGTATCCTCTTGGCCTCTGTTCCTGGTCAAGGAGATAAAAGACTGAAGCCAAGGCAAATAAACTGCCCCGCTTTAGTTGGTGCTCAAGTTGCAGATTTTCCTAGTCTGGGAAAGTCAGTTATGCCCTCATCACCCTGTTGGAATCACACATTCCTGAAGGTCTAATGCATTATAAATAACTCCTCCAGTACTTTCCATTTAATCTACATCTCCGCTATTCCAATTATTCTGTGAGTGCTGAAAACAACTTCTTGCCATAAAATAGCAAGTGGTTGCTAAAACTGCTAAAGTGGCTGAGGTCCTAGCCAATTGTGTATAGGTTAAGCTGTTTGCCTATCTCTTGGGTTAATGCAACCATTAGGAAACTTGACTAAATCTACATATATGAGATGACTGTTGAGTGGATCTGCTGATATGTAAAGACTACACATATAAAACACAAATGTGATATTGGTTGATAGATAATGCAGGCGGGTAGAATATTAGCAGTGCTGCACAGGATTGGAAAAAAAAAGGCTGGGACACTGGAGAGATATGTATAATATATACAGTAATATATATAAATCTACGAAAACTAATATATACATATAAAGACTATGGTTTTACATTGTTCTAGTTTGATGGGGTTTCTTTCTGTAGATATAAGACTACAGTCTAAACTTCTGGCTTCCTATACTGTGGTGACTGCTCGAGTAACACACTTGGTACCTTTCTACTATTTTGTCTTTCATCTGAATAGACTTGGTTTGGTTCTTTGTCTAGCTTACAGCAAACCTGTAAGATGGATCAGACTAAATTATAACTGGTTTGAAAGCGTTAGTTCAATTCAATTCAATCCTTTATTGTTAATGCACAACATGTGTGCAGCAAAATTGAGTGAGTGTCCATCGGTACAATCACACAAAGCACAAGACACAGAATACATTCAGATACAGAATACATCTCCAGACTGAGCTGAAAGGCAAGTTACGTTGTTCCCTCCCACATTTGGGTAACCAAGTATCTCCACAAAAAAAACATATATAAATTTGCTTGGTGATAACTGCTGAAGGGGAACAGAGCCTGTGGTCTAGAGGTTAATCCAACTTCCTACGATGCAGGCGACCCAGGTTCAAATCCCATAAGGGTATGACCGGCTGATGAGAGCAAATAAGCTTGAAATAGATCTATACCGGCCTCCCTGAATTTTTAAAAATACCAGCAGAAAAAAAAACAATTAACGATATATATGTATATGTATATATAAGCTGTCAGCCAACTTACCTCCAGCTGAACATGCACATGTGAGTGTGCATGCACACATGTGCACTTGCAGAGACCCAGCTCTTCGAGCCTTCGCTGTGCATGCGCACAATTGCAGCAGGAAATCCTGCTGGTCTTTGGAGCTCTCCTGCACATGCACACGCAATTGCTCATGTGTGAGTGCCTGCATGTAGCATGCGCACATTGCACGTGCAAAAGCTGCATGTATGCACAGATAGTGTGGTTGCACATGCAGCACACATGGAGGAGCCACACACAAGTGCAGATGGCACGCACAAAGCACATACGTTTTGGCACTCGGTAACTAAATGGTTCACCACCATTGCCCTAGAAAAAAAGTTGCTACCCCGAAAAGAAATGGCATGATTTAAAAACATGGTTCAAAACAGTAAGCTGATAAATTACTTTTGATGTGTGCTGTTGTGCTTTCCTCAAACAAGAAATGGCACAAAATCAGGCAAAGGCTTGATTTTGTTTCCAACAGCTGCCTGGAAGCTCCAGGTGGCTAGAGGCATGATGACATGAGCAAGGTCTTTGTGACAATAAAATTGTTTACATTTAAGATGCCATAAATCTCCCTGGGATTGTTGAAATCTTATTCAGAGAATCTGCTTTTTAAAGTTAATCTAATTCTTAAGAAGCACTTTATTTTGCAGGTTTAATTGAAAGCCTGAAAAAATAATCTGGCAACTATGCATTTGTATAAGGCCTAAACCACTCCAAAATCAATTTTGGAGAATGTAGGCAATGCTGTTTTGCTGCTTTCTCTTTTTAGCCCCATTGTGAGTGGTCTTTTATAGCCTCTCCAGCAAGCAAGATGAAAGGGAGTAACAGTCAGATGGAAATTCTCCCTTCTTGTAAGGTGTAGAGACTAAGGACAGCATCTTTAACTTGCAACCTGGAAATACCCAATCCAAGCAACTGATTTTACTAGTCCTGTTTTGAGTATAAATTACCACTTAGAGAAAGGGCAGGAGTGCAGATTTAAGATGTGGTTTTAGGCCTAAGAAGGACTCAGACACATTAGGCAAGATTCAGAGGAAGTTTCATCAAGGGGTTGAGAACTAGGTCTTCCGAAGAGAGATTAAAAAACTAGTTATGTTAAACTAAAAAGAAAAACAAAATTGAGCATGGAGGAATTAATGCTTTTATAGTTCCAGGAAAGTGGGTGGGGCAGAGATGAAATTCAGCCCGGTTCGATTATTAGAAGAAATCTCCTTTTGTTTTTTTCCCCCCACTTTGCAGAGTTAATCCTGTAAAGATTAATTTTACAGGGTTGATCCTGTAAATAAGGCAGTTGTTTCTAGCCTAATCTTTATTGCCTTGCTCACAGAAACTGCCTCTCCCCTTATTACATTGTAATTGTGGTGAAGTTTAATTCTGAGCTTGGTGATGTTTAATTCTGTGGCCACGCCACAGAACCGGTAGTAAAAAAATGAATTTCACCACTGGGGTGGGGGATATATAGAAGGATGTGACTTGTTCTTTACTATCCCCAAAGGCAGGATATGAAAGAAAAAAAATGACTTACGGCCACTTTCTCATGAGGACTGTGCCCAAGTTGAAAAACAGAGTTGTGATCCTATCAATATGTCTCAGGAGAACTCAGTTTTATTATTTTCAACTCAGCTGCAATACATTTTAAATAAAGCAAAGATATCGCCAGACATTATTACTTTTTTTCATTCTCCATTCCCATAAGAACAGCCTGGAAGATGACCTGCCATTGGCTTCATAGATGCTGCAATAAATATTCTTAAGAACAAGGAATGAAAATTTAGCAATTCCAGTTTGTACCAGCTGCCCTAAGTCCTGAAACAACAATATGTTCAAGGGAAGTAAATTTAGATTTATAAAGCCCAGACATCAATAGGCTCAACAACTAAGCGGAGAAGCTGTCAAGGGATTAAAGATATTCAGAGATGATCCTGATCCTGATATAAATTGCAAAGTGCATGTGGGAGTGCCCTAGAATGATTTGTATGTGTGGTTTCTAATACTGTAGTGCTACAGAACCTGAGTGAAAATTGTTGTAAGAAGAGGAAAATAATTTGATACGGTTCTAGCTTGTGATGTTAGGGGAGATTGGGGAGGGTTATGCCTTTGTTCTCAATTTTCAACACTGTAAGGCAGGGGTATCAAACTCGATTTCATTGAGGGCCACATCAGGGTTGTGTCTGACCTTGGGGGGGATAGGAGGCTTGGCTACCTTGACGTCACTCGTGTCATGGGCACCTGTGGTGGACCAAATGCTCTGTCAGTGAAAACGAGCTCCTGAGCTCCATTTTCGGCTGGGACAGCCTCCTGCAACCCTCTGCCAATGAAAATGGAGCTCTGGAGTCCATTTTCACTGACAGGCACCATGGGCCGGTCTTTCGCTCTTTCCAAGGTGGCCCCATGGGCCAGATCTAAGCACTCCGAGGGCCAGATCTGGCCCCCGGACCTTGAGTTTGACACCCCCGCTATAAGGCAAGCAGGTTTAAAAATGATCACAGATTGTTTGAGACATTGAGAAGGGCCCCAAGTAAGAGATAATGGAAGACTCTGGGAAAGTGTCAAAAGTACTTTGCAGATGTTCTGTGGTTTTCTTCATTTCTGCATCACAAAATGCTGAAAATGAGTGAGGATTACTGCTTGTCAAAAGTTCCTGAAGCAACAGAAATCTGTTCCCCCAAAAAGGAGCCCTCACACTGCTAGCCTACTGCTTTCCTCTTGTCCATTGTTGGAGAAGAAATTGACAAACTATTTCTTAATTTCATGCCCACTCATTTTGTCTGAACCACTGAGGAGCTCCAAGGCTATTAAGGAAGATTTCCTTTGCAGAATCTGAAATAGAATCGTGAGGCAAGGTAAATAAATATAACAAGTGGAATATAACATTAGCAGGAACTTTAATGTTTACAATATATATTGAATTACCTTCAGTTTACTGAATTTGCATCTAGAAAGACAAATGAGCTTTAGAAGCACTAACTGTACAGTAAACATTCAGAGAAATGGACTGGATAAAAGAAAATAAGGGTACTAGTTGAGATGTGGACAGAGATGGACACTTACTTCAAATTTTCTCTAGATCAGACATTCTTAAATTTTTTGCCATCATGCTTCCATTTATCAATGTACACAAGTTGGGGTTTTTTAAATTGGGTTTTAAGTTTTTAACGTTAAATTTTAATTTTTTAAATTTCATATTAGGTTTTAAATTTAAATTGTGATCAGCCACCCAATTTAG
>JAEANM010025691.1:0-10893 GCA_017656035.1 Myanophis thanlyinensis
GCGGTTGCATAAGCATTTCACTGCATATCGTACCCATGTATGATTGTATATGTGACCAATAAAATTTGAAATTGAAATTGAAATTGAAAGTGATATGTTATGGGCATCATTAATATTTCCACTTGTTACACTTTTCCAATACACCATTTAATTATTAAAAGTATTTAACTATTAACTATTAAACAGCAATTTACATTTATAATGATTAATTCCTATGGAAAAAAAGTTGCCAGCTATTTTTTAAAAAATACCTGGGAACTAGATGGGCCAGGAAATGGAACCCAGACAGAAAAATCTTATTCATCTACAATGTACAGCTATTGCACACTTATGAGACCATTGTCACCAAGGAATGCCATTTATAGAGGTTATCAAATCATTCATTGCCCCTTACAAAAAAAAATATCCAGACAACATCTGTGCTATAATCAGAAAGCAGGAACTTATTTTCAGAGCAGGTAATTCACCAAAATAAGGCAGTAGCAAACCATGAATAAAATGCATTATATGGTGACAGTACTGGAAGCATCTGCCTTTTTATGGCCAGAGAGGCAGCACATAATTTAATTCAGGAGTCCTCAAACTACGTCCTATGGGCCGAATATGGCCCACTGAAGCCATTAATAAGAAGTGAAACGTCTTCAAAGAAAAACCAGAAAGTCCAGTTGCCTCTTGAAAAAGCACCTTTGGGATATTCTAATCCTGGTATTAGGATAAAAACAAATACAAGCATTTTAGGTATTTGCCTGTCTGTGAATAGATAGATTGGGAGTGGTGGTGGTGGTGCTTGACTCCCTGTTCCTATCAATTACAGTGGCTTAGAGAGCACAACACTTCTTGATCTTATAGGGATAAATGAATAGGGTTGATCAGGGCTGATTGTAGTGTGTTCACTGAGCTATGCAAATATAATGATAGATTCACCATGCCCTCAACTTCCAGTTGCCAAAAACAAGTGGGAGGATTGAGTTTTTGCCAGTTCCTTTCACATTTCTGGTGCTTTCCAAACATTCACATTGCCTTTCTACCCCCAAATGGCTCATTTAGAGAAAAGTGTCTTCTTTTTATTATGACTGACAAGTTCAGATATTACTATTCCCCTCCCGTCAATTTGCCAGGTTGAAGAAAGTAGAGTGGAGGCAGACTGAAATTTTAATTTAGAACTCTGCACTTTTCAGAAAATTGCTAGAAAATCAAAAGTTTTTTAGATTATATGGTTAGGAATCAGGAACATGTTCTTTTTAATTGAATAAAATTCTCACTTAAGAATGACTTTGTTTATAGCATCATATATATTTTTAATCACATTCAAATATTTTGTGAACATCATGCTTGACACTTTACATATTTTATTTCCTAGAAATTGATGTTCAGCAACATAAGGTAGCATTGGTTCTGAGGCCTACCTCGATGTCCATTATTATGAAAAAGTTTCCTTTGTATATCTACATGAAATATTAATACAACAAATGCCAAGCTGTAAAGTCCAGCCTCTCCTCCTTTTCCAAGAAAGTAAAAACTCTTGTAACAGTGATATTTCAAAAGGAACCTTTTATTGGATACAAGTGATAACCAGACAAAGGAAAGCAGGATCTGAGTTCCCTTCAAAGAACAAGTTAAAATAAAGGATTTAGGAACCCAACCCCTCCCTTCTGCCTGATGTGGATTCAACCAATCTGCAGGTGTGGATGTGTTTTGGTAACCGCTGCCTTGAGAAGATGATAACAGGGACGTTCCCAGGTTCATCTCCTGCGCTCTCGAACTGATACAACCCACATGGCCCTCCCTCCCTTCATGTTCCCTGAAAGGTGGGAATATGTTAGGGTTTCCTGGCACCAGGATAAAGATTATAAAGTAAAAGGTTACATAGTATGAGGAAGAAAGCAATAAACTAAGTAATACATTGAAGATCCCCTCTCCCCCTCTCAGGAGGATGGCAGATTCATGGTGGGGATCTGACACAAGCACAGGTTTAACTAGTGGGATTAACAACAACAGACTTACTATTTATCATAGATAATTGTTAGAGAATGCACATCTCAAAAGCAAAAATTGTTTCATTAATATTTTGGAAGAATATTGCTATGATTCTGTTTGAGAAATGGGGTAGGAATGTTCCTGAAGGAGAAGCTCGTGAGAAATGTTTTAGAGGTGAAAAGGGTGTCAGACAGGGTGATCAGTTTGAAGTTGGAAATTGAAGGGGTAATGTTGAATGTAGTCAGTGGTTATGCTCCACAAGTAGGGTGTGATTAGAAGAGAAGGAAAGATTCTGGAGTGAGTTATATGAGGTGATGGAGAGTATTCCCACAGGGGATAGGAGATTGGGGCAAATTTCATGTTGGTGAGGGGAATAAAGGTGATGAGGAAGTGATGGGCAGGTTTGGTGTTAAACAAAGGTACCTAGAAGGACAGATGGTGATGGACTTTTCTAAGAGGATGGAAATGGTTGTAGTTAACACCTATTTCCAGAAGAGGGAGGAATATAGACTTACATATAAGAGTGGAGGTAGGAGTACACAGGTAGACTACATTCTATGTAGATGAGGCAATCTAAGAGATTAGTGAGTGTAAAGTGGTGGTAGAAGAAAATGTAGCCATACAGCATTGGATAGTGGTATGTATGATGACTCTGACAGTCAGGACGAAGAGGAGAGGAAAGATAGAGAAGAAGATCAAGTGGTGGAAGTTGCAAAAGGAAGAATGTTGTGAGGAATTCAGACAGAAGTTGAGACAGGCTTTGGGTGGTCAGGAAGAACTTCCAGATGACAGGGAAACTACAGCAGAAGTGATCAGGGAGACAGGTAGGAAGGTGCTAGGTATGTCATCTGGAAGGAGGAAAGAAGATAAGGAAATGTAGAATGAGAAAGTACAGGACAGCATCCAGAGGAAGAGGCTAGCTAAAAAGAAGTGGGACATAGAAAGGACTGAAGACAGTAGATAGGATTTCAAAAAATTGCAGCACAGAAAGATGAGGGAGATGGCAATGGCCAAACAGAAAGCATATGATGAGTTGTATGCCAGGTTAGACACCAGGGAAGATGAGAAGGATTTGCACAGATTACAAGTAGCAAAGATTAGAAGGAAGAGGTGAGGTGAGGAAAACTCTGAGAAGAATGAAGAGTGGAAAAGCTGTTGGTCCGAATGATGGTGGTGTGGAAGTGTCTAGGAGAGACAGCAGTGGAGTTTCTATCTAGTCTGTTCAACATGATTTTAGAGAGTGAGTAGATGCCTGAGGAATGGAGGAGAAGTGTTCTAATGCTGATCTTTAAGAACAAGGGTGATGTGCAGAGTTGGAGCAACTACAGAGGTATAAAGTTGATGAGCCACACAATGAAGCTATGGGAAAGAGTAGTGGAAGCTAGACTAAGTAAGGAAGTGGACATCTGTGAGCAGCAGTATGGCTTCATGCCCAGAAAGAGCAATTTCTACACTGAGAATGTTAATGGAGAAGTATTATGCAGAATACTGGGGAAGGATTAACAATACAATGCAGGAGCTGCATTGTGTATTTGTGGATTTAGAGAAAGCGTATGACAGAGTGCCGAGAGAGAAGCTTTGGTACTGTATGAGGATGTAAGGAGTGGCAGAGAAGTATGTCAGAGTAGTTCAGGATATGTATGAGAAAGTAGTGAGATGTGCTGTAGGTCAGACAGAGCAATTCAAGGTGGAGGTGGGGCTACATCAAGGATCAGCTCTGAGTCCCTTCTTGTTTGTTATGGTGATGGGCATGTTGACAGATGAGATCAGACAGGAATCCCCGTGGACAATGATGTTTGCGGATGACATTGTGATCTGTAGTGACAGCAGAGAGCAGGTGGAGGAATACCAGGAGTCTAAGTATTTGGGGTCAACTGTGGGAATTCGATGAACCATCCAAAGACCATCTTGTGTAGGTGCAGGTGAGCTCGACTTACTGGAACACACATGCGAGACAAGGATGTGGAATACCATCATACCATCTGACTCATCCCACCCTCTGACCTCTCTGAACATGCCATGCAACGTAACGTCAGGACATATCTCAGACCATTTCCTCATATGGACAAATGCTGGTTTTGCATGTACTCAAGGCCAGCAATAGGCTGCTGGTCTTGCATGTACTCAGGGCCAGCAACAGGCTGTTGGTCTTGCATATTTTGCATGTGCTCAGGGCTAGCAACAGGCTGCTGGTTTTGCATGTGCTCAGGGCTAGCAACAGTCTGTTGGTTTTGCATGTGCTCAGGGCCAGCAATAGGCTGCTGGTTTTGCATGTGCTCGGGGCCAGCAACAGGCTGCTGGTCTTGCATGTGCTCAAGGCCAGCAATAGGCTGCTAGTTTTTGCATGTGCTCAAAGCATTCTTGTAGGCTGCTAGAGAATGTAAATGCAACCCATCCTTTGTTACAACCCTGGCCACACTTTCTGTTTTCTTCCTAAATAAAAGGGGGTTCTGGAGTCAACTCTGGACTCTCACTTCGAGGAAACTTCTGTGTGATGTTCCTTATTCATCGGCTCAGCTCATGAGAGTCCACCAGGCAAACCCCACCAGGAAACCCCGCAGTCAACAGTCCAGTGTGATGGGGAATGTTGAAAACAGGTGAAGAGGTGAGTGCAGGTAGGTTGGAATGGGTGGAGATAGGTGTCAGGAATGTTGTGTGACAGAAGAGTGTCAGCAAGAATCAAAGGAAAGGTGTACAAGACAGTAGTGAGACCAGCTATGCTGTATGTGTTAGAGACTGTAGCAGTTAGGAAAAGACAAAAGGCAGAGATGGAGGTAGCAGAGATGAAGATGTTGAGGTGTGGGCTTGCATCCGGTGAGGTTATCTTTAGGAGTGACCAGGATAGACAGGATTAGGAATGAACACATCAGAGGGACAGCTGAGGTCGGCTGTTTTGGGGACAAGATCAGACAGGCCAGATTGAGATGGTTTGGACATGTGCAGAAGAGGGATAGTGGTTATATTAGTAGAAGGATATTGGAGATGGAGCTGCCAGGCAAGAGGTCAAGAGGAAGGCCGAAGAGGAGATATATGGATGTGCTGAAAGAGGACATGAAGTTAACTAGAGCTAGAGTAGAGGAGCCAAGTATAGAGTTAGGTAGAAACAGTTGATTCGCTGTGGCGACCCCTAACAGGAACAGCCAAAAGAAGAAGAAGATTGCTATGATTTTGTTTGACAAGAGCTATCTTCAAATATCTTCTTAGGTCTTCTCAGTAAAGAAAGATATCTAATCTTTTAATTGAATGATCTACAATTTCTACTATCCTGATTTATGCATTCATCGTATTTGTGAACAACAATTTTTTTCTTATTTATTAATTATTTTTAAAAGGTGTATTTTGAGAAAAGATAAAATCACTAAATGGACAGAAAATTACTAAAATTATATAATTAATGCTCAATATGACATTAATAAAAATAAGTCATGCCAGGCAAAATATGTTGAATTGTTTTGTGATATAAAAAATCAACTCAATGCCAAAATCTCCATTACATTATTGTTTAACAATATTAAAATAAAAAAGAAAAGAAATAAAATATGCTTAGGAACTTCTATTCCTGCACTGTAGAGAGCATCCTGATGGGCAACATCACAACCTAGTTTGGGAATAGCACCATGCAAGACAAACACTACAGAAGGTAGTACACTTAGCTGAGCACATCATCCGCACCAAACTCCCTGAGCTGCACTCCATCTACAACAAACGTTGCCAGACTAAAGCTAAGAAGATAGCAAAACACCCCAGCCACCCCAACAATAGACTGTTTGCCATGATGCGATTGGGAAAATGTTTTCGCTCTCTGAAGGCAAACACAGAAAGAATGAGGAAAAGTTTCTTTCCACAGGCAATACGGACACTAAACCAGATACTACAAGAACACTAAGGACTATAACAGGAACCATGATTGTTTATAATATACACGATGTACTCACCTTTCCAACTACCCCTCAACTTATTCCTGGCCTATTTCCTACCCTACCATACCCATTCTGCCCTAACTTACCTGTGGTCACGAGTGGTTGCGTAAGCATTTCACTGCATATCGTACCATGTATGACTGCATGTGACCAATAAAATTTGAATTTGAATTTTTAACTGAAAAATAAAATAAATAAGTATTTTATATTTAAATTCTACCTTTTTGTACCGCACTCAATCCTCAATAGCTATTGGCTTAAGCTTTAGAAAATATACTCTGAGCTTGCTGCATATTATGTAATATATATGGAAGCAATTCCTGCTTAAATTTGGACAAACTTTGTTTATGTTTTTATACAGATGTGAAATTCAGCAGGTTCTAGCAGGTTTTTCTAAGCTGTTTGGAGAACTGGTTGTTAAAAGAAATCTTTTTTTTTTTTTCCACTTTACAGGGTTTAATCCTGTAAAGAAGGCAGGAAAAAAAATTCTGGTGTTGTTTCTAGCCTAATTTTATTGCCCTGCTTACAGAACTTCCCCCTCAGTCATATGACCTCCCCAAGCCACACCCACCAAGCCATGCCCACAGAACCGGTAGTAAAAAAAATTGAATTCCACCACTGCTTTTATATGGTTAATTTTGCCATTTCTGCATATTCTCCAAATTTAAGTTCACAATCAGATATCATTGGGACTACAATTTTGTTCCAATATTGGCCAAAGTTTGTCCTTGCCTCTATAAGCATGGATAATTTAAAATTTATGGCATGTACTGGGACTACTTCTTTAAAGTGTTACATCAGTTTATCACATATATTTTTATTCGTTCTGTCTCCTTATGATGTTTTAAGTAGTTTATATACGTAGACTAATGACATCTTGGTTCTATATAAACATTTCAAATTCTGTCATTTTTGTTTTGGGTCAGATTTTATTCTTTATACCTTTGTACTTTTGTTGATGTATCTTTATAGATTCATCAACCATGGTCTGTTTTGGACTTCACATTCTTACTCTTTATTCATAAGATCTGGATGGACTATATTTGCATGTGTAATTACATTTTTCTTACTTTAGTCACCTTCCACATGAAGACTACTTAGAAGATAAGCTAATGGTGTATTTTTTGAACTTAACTATGTTCTTTGTTGAGTTCCATGTTTTTTATCAAGTTTTGTGTCTTTAGGTTTTGCCTTCCTTTGTGTCCTATACCTGTGATGGCGAACCTATGGCACTTGTGCCACAGGTGGCATGCAGAGCCATCTTACTGGGCACACAAGCTGTTGGCCAACTTACCTCCAGATGAACATGCACATGCATATTACACATGCATGCCTGCATGATTGTAGAGACCCAGCTGGTCTTTGGGCCTCCGCTGTGCATGTGCATGATTGTAGCAGGAAATCCAGCTGGTCTTCGGAGCTCTCTTGCACATGCACACGCAATTTCTCATGTATGCATGACTGCCTGCATGCAGTGTGTGTGCATTTCACATGCAAAAGCTGCATGCATGTGCAGATGGTGCAGTTGCAGATGCAGCATAGGTGGAGGAGTCGCAGGAAAGTGCGGGTGGCATGTGCAAAGCGTGTACTTTTCAGCACTCAGTAAGTAAAAGGTTCACCACCACTGTCCTATACCATAATTATTGATGGAGTCCATTAGCTAGGCCAGCTCTTTCAAATGTTAATGTTCTGCTGTCAAACAGCTTGCTCAGAACTGCAGTTTGACGTTTGGAAGAGCAAAGCCACCAATGTCTTTTTAGATTTTAAAATTAAAAAGTTTAACTAGTTTTCCTCCCACGCTATATAAATATGCTAACAATTTCTTGCCATTCTTTTAAAGTTTTTTTTAAATTAGAATTGGCATCATGGAAATAGATCTTGGGTAAAACATTCATTTTGGTAATTATTACTGATTCTAATTCAGAACACTTTTAGTTGTTCCAGCTTTCAGATCTGTTCTATTTTTTTGCCATAATTTGCCATAATTGTTTTGGCATATTTCTTGATTATTATATATCAAATGCAAAAAGGATATTTCATTATGGGTTATCTGGAAGCCAGATTCTTCCTGCAAGATATCTCCTTGGATTAAATGTCTTGTGATTACTTATGTTTGTCTTTTTGCATCTTGTGCTTCTGTTATAGTTTATATTACACCATCTGCTTAACATTTGTGCTTATATTACTCTGCACGGATTTTGAGACCAGGCATTTGTTTGTCATCTCAAAGCTTTTTGCAAATATTTCTAAAGCAATTATTAATAAGGAGGGAAATGGGCAATTTTACCAGTTTATTTGGAAATCTGAAGAGCATATTCCATCGGCTCTGATTTTTGCGGTTGCCAATGATATACGTTTTTAATTCAGTGTTCGAAATCTTCTCAAATATTTAGTTTATTTTGCACTTCTAAAAGAAATGGTGAGTGGATGTTGCCAAAGACTTCTACTATTTCCAGAAAAATTACTGCTGTATTTTCTTTTTTCTTTGATATGTTCTACTGTTATTAACCTATTATTTTTATTGTTCCTTTTCAAAATATAACCTGTTTGGTCAATGTATATTATGTCTGCAAGACATTTCTAGTTCAGCTAGTATTGTTTTAAAAATTTTATAATCTACATTTAACAATGGTCTATATGACTATATATTTTCTGGATCATTCTGGTATCAATTTGTCTCAGATTTTATTCATTGTGTTCCATCAGTGGTTCTTTCTCACATTTTATATTACTTTTTTGATATATGCAGTAATGTGAACAAATAATTTTAAGCTAAAATCCAGCATATCAATTCAAGCTCAAAAATATGAGGATCATTGTTATGAATGTTCCTCTATGGTACTATTTTAAAAAATTCTAGAAGACTTGCTGAAGAGCTTCCATGTTATAGAACAATATTCTGAGCTTTCAAATATGTTGATGTCAGTGGTGGGATTCAAATAATTTAAGAACCGGTTCTCTGTCCTAATGACCAGCTGGGTAGGCATGCCTGGCTGAACATGTGACTGGGTGGTTGTCCAACTTGATTGGTCTCGTCCTTAGGAAATTTCCCCTTAGTCCAACTCACAATAAAATAGCATTGTTCCAATATATAGAATAGAATAGAATAGAATAGACTAGAATAGAATAGAATAGAATAACAGAGTTGGAAAGGGCCTTGGAGGCCTTCTAGTCCATAGGTTCTTAACCTGGGTGATTTCATTTTTCAGGGGGGCAATACGGGGGCCATGGAGCAAGAAGTTTTGGGGATACTTTTGAGACTTTTTTTGTACAGTGAATCGCTGTACATCTGTCATACAAAAACATTAGATTGCTCACTATTAGTGGATTGAATTCAGGGGTGAAATTCAGCCGGTTTGGACCACTTCGGTAGAACCTCTAGTGCCGATTAGGCAGTTCGCAGAATCACTAAAATGCATCACTGATTGACCCCTCCCACTCACTCCTTTTCATGCCTTGACTGCCTAGCCCTAGACTCTAGGACAGAGGCATAGGTTCTGCTGCTGCTCCTTGGTTCCCTCACTTGCTTCGATCACACAGCCCAGCAGATCTCTGCTGGGTGAGTCTTCCTTCACTTCCATCCTACCTTCCCCTGGCTGCTGAACTTTTCTAACTCACTGAGCAGCAGCTGCAACAGCCTGTGCCTGTCCCTTTAAGGTAGAGATCACCAACCAATGGTCCATGAGAAACTTTTGGTGGTTCCATGGCACACCCGGGTGGAGGAGCTTCTCCAGGATGACCAATGGGCCAGTCCTGTGACTACAGCTGATGGTGGGCAACTTTACAGGTGGTGCAAAGTACAGGGATCAGCATAGTCCTCACTGGCAGAAACAAGGGAATAATTTAATTTAATTTCAAATTTTATATACCACCCCCTCTCCTAAGGGACTCGGGGTGGTGCACAGCAGATAAAAAACATACATACATAACAATCTAAAAAACCAATTAAAATAATTATATAAAGCTGATAATTTAAAATTAGATTAGTTTAGTATTAAAATCAACAATTAAAATGAATTAAATTTAAAATTACAACTAACTTAACAAATTAAATTTAACCCTGAGGTATCAGGCCAGGCCAGCTAGCTGGAAGAGATGGGTTTTTAATGCACGTCGGAAGGCTCGGAGGTCAGTAATGGTCCGACTCTCAGGGGGGAGTTCGTTCCATAAGGAGGGCACAGCCACAGAGAAGGCTCGAACCCTCAGGGCTGTCAGGCGACATTGGCCCGATGGTGGAACCCCGAAGAGGCCTGCCCTGTGGGAGCGCACCGGTTGGTTGGAGGCTGATGGTGGCAACAGGCAGTCCCGTAAGTACCCGGATCCCAAGCCATGGAGTGCTTTAAAGGTAAGTACCAAAACCTTGAATCGCACCCAGAAGGCCACAGGAAGCCAGTGCAGCTCGCGCAGGAAAGGTATTTTATTTATTTATTTTATTTATTTTATTTAATTTATATACCGCCCCCTCTCCCTCAGGACTCAGGGCGGTTTACAGCCAATAAAAACATAATAGAAATACAGAATACAGTTAAAATCAATTTAAAATAATTAAATAATGGCTGATTAGATAATAATTAAAAGTACAATTTAAATAATTAAAAACAAAACCCACAATTTAAAATCAATTAGTATAAAGTTTAAAATTTAGATTTAAAAAATTAATCAACCCTCAGGTATCAGGCCAGGCCGGCTCATTGAAATAAATGGATTTTCAGGGCACGTCGGAAACCCCGGAGTTCCGCAATAATACGAATCTCCGGGGGAAGTTCATTCCACAGGGTGGGCGCCGCCACAGAGAAGACCTGTACCCTTGGGGTTGTCAGATGATAACATCCAGAAGATGGAACCCCGAGGAGGCCAACCCTGTGGGAATGCACTGGTTGGCTGGAGGCTGATGGTGGCAGCAGGCGGTCCTGTAAGTAACCCGGGTCCCAAGCCATGGAGCACTTTAAAGATGAGAACCAACACCTTGAATTGCACCTGGAAGGCCACAGGTAGC
>JAEANM010025692.1:0-10893 GCA_017656035.1 Myanophis thanlyinensis
CGATCCAGAAAGGGTCGCAACTGGAAGATCCTACGGACCTGATAAAAAGCCCCCCTGGAGACGGCTGCAATATGATCCTCCAACAACAGCCGTGCATCCAGGATTTGGATCCAACATCCAGTGCATCCAACATTTCCAGGTTTCCTTCAAGGACATCCCCATATCAGAACAAATTACAATAATCTATTTAAGGCTTAATTAGCATTTAGACAAAGGTGTCTAGGTTGAACTTTTGTACTTTTGCTTTTTCATTTTATTTCATTTCTATTCTACTGGAAGGATATGATTTTTTCCCCTAAATAATATCGGACTTTGTCTGCTATTTTGCTAGCAAGTAATTTAAACATTGTAGGCAAACATGTTATTGGCCTATAATTTCCTGATGTTGTTCCTTTCATTGAGTCTTTTGTGAATCAAATAAATGTTGCTGGTTATTAACAAGTTGCTGGTGTTAAACTACCAGTAGTATGCAATGCTTCATTAAGCTGTTTAGCTGTAATTGGATGTAAGTTAGTCAGATATTTGAGGTGAAGGCCATGCAATTGATCATTTCTAGGAGATGTCCAGTTTTTAATTGTTTTGATTCAGTTTTTAACCATTTTTTTTAAGCATTCTGCTATTATTTGTTCCTCCATTTGATTTTTATTAATTCCATCTTCAGATTCTTTTATCCATCCAACATTTTTATTATAGTCTTTTTTTAAATTTCCCATTGATCTTTCCAAACTGGATTGTTTCCTTTTGGTCTGGTTTTTCATTAGCAGAATTTCTATTGCCTTTTACATTTTTGTAGAATCGCTTCTTGTTTGATTAAAATAGCTGATTTTTCTTAAATTGTGTGATTCATGCCTCATAGAATTCAATTTTCCCAGCTACTGCTGTTATTTGTTGCTTTTATATTTCCAAAGCCTTTTCACTTGTTCTGGTGCTAAACCAATAATTTTTTTTATTAGGCTTTTCTTGATCCTTACAGTCTTCAATGTTTGCTCTTCCGTGCTTTTAAATTACTTGCACCTGATCTTAATTTCTTTACTTTGGCTTCCAGTCTGATCATCCACTTTGAAATTGAATATGATTTTGCATTTGGTTTTCTAATTTTGATATTCAGTTCTTCTCTGATCACCACTGCTACACTATAGCTGATTGGTCAAGCTGATTAGTCTTTTTGATAGATATTATTTTAATCCTTGCAGCATTTTCATCATATCTTTCATTAGAACTGCCAGATCTTTTTGGGAGTAATAAGTAATAACTTTCAGTGCTGGCAATCTTTGCCTTACTACTGATAATTCAACATACACCATAATTTTATCTGGTACATCTCCTTGCCAGGGTGTCAATTTATAGGTTATTTCAGTGCTGGCTTATACTGGTTCTGTTGTTATTATTTCCTTTAAGTTATGTAATTCACATTAATTGTTTCTTTTAAATTTCCAACTGTTATGTTTTAGAAGACTTTCTTCTACTATTCTACATTTGTTTTGGGGTCTTCCATTTTCACATTTTTTCCTAAATCTCTTCCAGTTCTGCCTCCCTGAATAGTTCAGTGATAAATCTCCTTTGATTTACTAATTGTTCAATGATATTTGAATCTTGACAAATTCCTTTTCACTGTTCAAACATTCACTTTAAATAATCCTACTTTGTTGGTTCACATTTATTATGCCAATAACTAATCAGTCTTCTCCAGAAAGTTGAGTTTCATTTATTTTTCACATCCTATAAAACTATGAAGTGATAGGAAGTCATGTAAATAGCAGATGAGAGAGCGGGCGTATCTAACATCCAAGCAAGAGACTGAAGGGATATAATATATATTATCCTAAATAAATAAAACAAACCTCTCAAAACATCCTTTCTACAAAGAACTTTGAACATGTGCAGAAAGCATGTAAGAAGTAATTAATTTAGCTAGACTGAATATATTGATTTTATTTGAAATTCTGAGTAGCGATTCCTATCCTCCCTTATTTTTTTTCTCTCTTTCTCTATCATTTGTTTTTTCTCTATTTCTCTTTCCTCTGGATTTGACTGCACTGTTTTTTTTTTGAATGGGGTCAGCCTTGTTAAACCTTCATTATATGTAAATTTGCATGATTCTACAGCCCTTTTCATTTCAGATCACAATGATAATTCATTGCTGGTTTTACACAGGAAGATCCAAAACACTTGCCAGTCTATTCTTTCAAGGGCTGGACTTGAAGGGGAAATACCTTAATAGAAAGATAACAGCTCCCCAGCTGAACTGATAAGAGGATCAGGAGGTTCATCCTGGCTAGTGACAGTATTTCGTATTTTATTAGGAACAGTTAGAAGAGGGCTCTAATGGAGTTGTTAGTGAAGTTGTCAATTACATTAGTTATACTACTAATGTAACTTTGGAACAGTGGTTACAACATTAAGACATAATATGGTATATTTCTTTGGGCACAACATATTGTGCCTTTCAGCTTTTTTTCATGTGTTTTGAGGTTAGTATTGAACAGAATAACAGAATTGGAAGAGTCCTTGAAGGTCTTCTAATCCAACTCCCTGTTCAAGCAGGAGACCCTCCCCCTACCATTTCAGACAGATGGTGGCTCTAACATGTCAAAATTGTGCTGCAAAGCATGGAGTAGCTTTCTTTATTCCTTTGTTTAACTGTTAAGCTGTTTCAAAATCTATTCCCCAGTCCCTCATTCCAGAAGTACCACTACAGTGGTATAATTGTTGTTTGTTTGTTTTTTCTGCCAAAGATTTTCTTTAAAAACTAACTATAGCAGTGGTTTGACTTCGGCAGCTTTCTTGATTTTCATCTCCCACTTAACTGCCTTTGTACTTTACCTATTACAATGCCTTGTCTGAGGCATTAAGGAAGTCTATAGGAGATGCAAAGAGTGTTTGAAGGCAGCCAGGAAAAATAAATACATTCATTTGAGAGCTGCTATGAAAGCCACACAAGGAAGGACAACTGGGGGTTAAGTTAATAGGTTTGCACTTCTGCCCTTTCTTTCCTGTAAAAGCTACATCCCATGTATCAGCAAGGGCATGACAAATGGAAAGGAGACCAGCGCCCTTGGTCTGATTGAATTGAAGCACAGCTCCTGAAGCATTCATGTACAAAAGGTTCACCCCAGCTTCAATATTATTATTTAATTAACAAACAATGGGTTTCAATTGGAATGAGTTGATCATTCAGTTCCTTCTTGGTTCAGTCCAATGCCATGCACACTCCCAGGGGGTAGGGGGAACCCACTCATTTCAGTTATATTGAGATCCAATATTCTGTTGTGTCCCAACAGTGGCCGGCTGAGCTGTTGGTGGAATCTTACAGCGATGAATACTATGGGACTGCCCTGGAGGCTGATGAAGACTCTGGGAGGTGTTTGAGTCAGAGCAAAGACTAGAGAGGCCTGTTGGCCACCAGATAGTGTCTGAGTCAGGGAGCAGTGAGGAAGAACAGAGGGAGGCTGTCCCTGATGTGGGTATGTGTAGGGCTGTGAGGAGGAAAGAGCAGCTTCAGAAGCAGAGAAGAAAATAAGGGGTTAATGAATGGCCCCTCCCAGAGAGAATATAGGTGGGGCAACGGGAGGGGAATTTTGCAGGAAGCAACAGTTTATTAACTTAGCCGCATGGAAGGCTTTTGGACAATCTGTAAGTTGCTATCAAATGTTGGTTAATTAAGATAGCATTATGGGCTCTCAGCCAGGGTGTTGCTTATCTCCGCATTAGTTGTGGCATACAGCAAGGTATGCCTTTGAGTGTTGGAAGAACATATTCAGATAGGTTCATTCTGGACCACATTCTTAAAAGTATTTCATTTTGAATGAGATTTAAAAAGCTCAGTTAACTGACGAGACCTAGCTGATATCAACTGATCTCAAAAAGATATCCAGGCCCAGATCTGGTTTGTTTGAGGACACAAGTCATTTCTGGGCTGCATTGAAATGAGGTGTGGGGTACAGAAAAACAGGCAATAGCAAATCATTTTATACTGCTGCCAAGAAGACTGTAGGGACTTGTCTATGACAGAGGTCCCCAATCCCCAGGCTGTGGGCCACTACCAGGCCTTGAGCCATTTGGAACCGGGCCATGGAAATGGCAGGTGATCATGCATGTATGCACACATATCCCCACTTGCACAAGCAGTGAGCAACCGCAAATGTGTATACTCTATTTGCATGAGCGACGGGTGTACTTGTCATTGTTGCACAAATGGAGCTGCATGCACCCATGTGCCCACTTGCCCACAACTCGCACCTCTCTCCCACCCCTCAGTTCTACAAAGCCAGAAAGTTTGGGGAACTGTGGTCCGGAAGTGTCCTAGAGTTGAGCTCAACTCAAAGGAGCTTGACTGGAAATGAACCTAGTTTTTGGTGCTGTCTAAGTTTGCTTGTTTTCTTACAGATGTTTCATTATCCAAATTAGGTAATATCATCAGTGCTAGTAAGGAGTGCTGTTTGGTGTCAGTTTATATTCTAGTCAGTGTTGGGAGGGCAGTCTTAGAAATTATTTGAATGGACTATTTGCTCTTAGCTTCCTTGGCAGTTTCTTATTTGGGGTATTGTTTACTTGATTGTTGGTCTGATGTTAACCTTGGACTTAATCTGTACTGATCTGGATGCTGATTGCTGGTGAAGAGATGCTTGAATCTCTCTGTTTCATTTTGGGCTGGATGATAGTTTCCTTTGCATAGTCTATAGACGTTGTTAATGTCTATGTGTCCTGATTTGTCGGAGTGCCAGGCAACAATCAAGTAAACAATACCCCAATCAAGAAACTGTCAAAAAAGCCAACAGCCAACAGCCCAACATCTCTAAGATCACCCAACAACACTGATAGGCAAGCCACTAGAATATAAACTGACAGCAAACAGCACTCCTTATTAGCACTGATGAGGTAACTTAGTTGGGTAATGAAACATCTGCAAGAAAACAAGCACTCTTAGAGAGCACCAAGGACACTTCATATCAATCCTGAACTACAAATATTCTCCTTTATTAATGAACTTAGTTGCTGCTGCTGCTGCTGCTGTTAAATGGAGATGTACTGTAACATTGGGGACCCATTTCACAAACGATTTCATATTTCATGAAAAGAGGCAATAAAATGAGTTCCTTTGATAATTTTCTCACCCCTTTACGTGTTTTTCTCACCCCTTTACCCCTTTTCTCACTTCTTTACTCCTTTTTTCATCCCTTTAGGTGGGACTATTCATAACGGAACATATGGGTAAAATAGACTTGCTATAGACAAATAGAAAAGACAGATTTCCAGATGACCTTCTCTCTCACTAGATACTTGCATCCTACTGCAATAGAATAATATCCATTACTATTTCAACTGAATGCCAAATAGAAATGCATTTTAATGCAGATGGTATTGATGGCCCAAGTAATGGCATCAGGTTTCTTTCTCTCTGGCCTCAGGCAAAGGAATCCTGGTGAACTTATGAAGGAAACCAAAATACCAGCAAAAAAGTGGGAAGCATTGAATTGTCACAAATCCGTAGACTCTGAACCCAGTTTTCCTCAAGCTGCCCACCCGTAAAGGCTATGAAAAAAGAGCTGTTTCTTCCATGCTGTAGACAGATAAACATCCTCCATCACTGTATTTACTTGCTTTTTCAGGGAGAGTGAGCATGACCCTTGCAAGAGATCGCAAGCAGCCAGACAGCTTGCAAGTATCAGTTGTCTCTTCCCTTGCTGAACTAGACAAATTACAGTGCACAGAAAGTTATTTATATTTATTTTCCTACCATTTATTATTCAATTTCTCAGAAAGGAAGTTGGTTTTGAAACTTGTTCTAAAGAGGAAGAAAAAGTTGATGGAAGTTCTCAGAAATGAAGCATGGTATTATTACACCAATTCAGCTGCAAGATGGCCAGGAATTGAATATCTCATCTTTCTCTGTATTACCATCCCTCCAACAATCTGTAGTCACTTTGAATTTCCAAATTTTTCAATAGTAGTGTTATTTTCACCATTAAGAAAGTGTTATGTTTTTGAGAAATCATTTTTCCCTGGGGAAATTCACTGACAGACCTTAGTTATCCAACTTCTCTGACCAGATTTTCTGGAGAATATCAAAAGGTCATGTTTATCATCTTTACAAGAAGACCTTCATATGAAGTAGCAGTGGATCAGTGATTAAGGGCTTTGTAACAAGACAGTAATATCACCTATGGTTGCACCTTCCCAGAATTCTCCCAAATTAGGAGATATGAATTAAAAAGGTTGACCAAGTTTTCTAAGTTTATTAGAGACTTAACAGATCTTATTTAGTTCTTACTTTGCAATATTTAAATATGAAAAATGCTGCCACCACTATTCAGCATTTCTGACTGAATTTCAGTTGGGCAATTCTGAAGGTCCAAGAGTTGTAATTACATAATTCCATTGTTATGGACTGCCAATCTCTATCTAAATCATTTTTTGCTACTGATCTGAGGAGGGCAAGAGCTTACTTTCCCTAGTGTTGAAGTCAATGAAATCCATCATGAATTTCTCCACATTTGGGAAATGAGTAAAGCTACCAAAATGGAATATGTCATGGCACAAATGGATGTATAATTCAGAGTCACCTATCAGTCATTTTGAAACATTCCTAGATGAAAAAAAAATCCAATGTCTGTTAAAGTAGTAAATTTAGACAGAGAAACAAATACAATAACAAATAACAGCATGTATCCACTGGGGTCTTTCTCTGTGTGTTTATGTGTAAAAGAGAGATCTTTAAGAGAAGATAGGGGTCTTTAATTATTTATGTATTGTGTTAGATTTATTGTTGGTAGGATTACTAAGAGAGTTTCACAGAACATTCTAATATTTGAGTGCACGGTGTCATATAGACACTGGCTGATTTAAACTGAAATGTCCAGCTGTACTTGAATGGAGAATGATCACCATCTGCAAACTCTGTCCCACT
This sequence comes from Myanophis thanlyinensis, assembly GCA_017656035.1. Lineage (NCBI taxonomy): Eukaryota > Metazoa > Chordata > Lepidosauria > Squamata > Homalopsidae > Myanophis > Myanophis thanlyinensis. The sequence continues at coordinate 6,908 of JAEANM010025692.1, forward strand.
GCCCTGTCCATTTGGCTACTTTTCTATGCTGTACTTCAATCTTTTTGACAGTTTGACATCTAATCACAGTCCCAAAAATCCATTTTGCTTCTCAGATGTCATTTGCCAACCTGCCCATTGCTGCTGTAGGGAAAGATGTCAATGGGCAAGAGGTTAGCTTACTTGAATCTTAATCCCTCTCCCCAAAATTTTCTATTTATTTATTTATTAAATTTATATACTGCCTGAGAAGGGACTTGGGGCAGTGTACAACCAACTAAAAACAGAGACAATAAAATAAATATCAATTAAAAACAAATTAAAAGAATTAAATTAGGTGGTTGATTCTATCAAATTAAAAAAAATTAAATTATAAAATTTAAAACCAATTTCAAACCCCAAATAATTAATGCTAGGCCAGACTGGCCTGTTGGAATAAATATGTCTTTAATACACGCCAGAAGGTCCACAGGTCTGTGATGGTCCAGATCTCCGGGGGCAATTTGTTCCAAAGGGAGGGTGCTCCTACAGAGAAGGCTCAAACCCTTGGGGCTGCCAGACAACAACGTCCAGGCAATGGCACCCCAAGGAGGCTCATCCTGTGGGAATGCACTGGCCGGCAGGAGGCTGATGGTGGCAATAGGCGGTCCCATAAATATCCAGGTCCCAAGCCATGGAGCGCTTTAAAGGTAAGAACCACCATCTTGAATTGCACCCGGAAGGCCACAGGGAGCCAGTGTAGCTCGCGCAGGAGAGGTGTAATGTGGGAGCTCTGAGGAGCCCCCAAAATCACCCGCGCGGCTGCACTCTGCACCAACTGCAGCCTCCAGATGCTCTTCAAGGGGAGCCCCATGTAGGGAGCATTGCCGTAGTCTAGGTGAGAGATAATGAGGGCAGAAGTGACTGTGCAAAGAGCACCCCAATCCAGAAAAGGCCGCAACTGGAAGATCCTTCAGACTTGATAAAATGCCCCCCTGGAGACAGCTGCAATCTGATCTTCTAATGACAGCCTTACATCCAGGAGGACACCCAGATTGTGAGCCCCTTCCATGGGGGTCAAGATCTCTCCCCCCACAGCCAGCGATGGAACAAGCTGGCTGTATCTGGGTGCAGGAAACCACAGCCACTCGGTTTTGGCCGGGTTGAGCTGGAGCCTTTTTAGACCCATCCAACTCTGCATGGCCTCCAGGCACCAGTTCATCACTTCAATGGCTTCATTGGGGTGGTCTGGAGTGGATATGTACAGCTGAGTATCATCAGCATACTGATGGAAATCCACCCCAAAGCCGCGGATGATCTCACCCAGCAGCTTTACATAAATGTTGAACAGTAGGGGTGAGAGCACTGACCCCTGAGGCACCCCACATATTAAGGGCCTCGAGGCCGACCTCTGCCCCCCTGCCAACACAAATTGTGAATGATCAGAGAGGAAGGAGGAGAACCACTGTAATATGGTGCCTCCCACTTCCAACCCCACAATCGCTGCAACAAGATACTGTGGTCAACAGTATCAAAAGCCACCAAGAGGTCTAATAGGACCAGGACAGAGGAATAACCCCTGTCCTATGCCTTCCAGAGATCATCCACCAACGTGACCAAAGCCATCTCTGTGCTGTACCCAGGCCTGAAACCCGATTGGAGAGGATCAAGATACATCACTTCATCCAGGTGCTGAGGAAGCTGTCGTGCCACCACACTCTCAACAACCTTCACCATAAAGTGAAGGTTGGAAACCGGCTGATAATTAGACAGCAATGTTGGATTCTAGCCAAAGAATTTCTCCAGTTCATCTTCCCCAGTCCTGTCAATCTTATTGCTACCTACTGGATAGTTAGAAGAAGGAGTAGAAGTCGGAAATCAAGAAGATATTACCGTCTCATCTTTCTTGAACATTGCTTGTTTCCATAGTTTCTTCTTTGTCAATAACACTAAATCTGTAGAAGCTTGAGAAGCTTGGGGCAGGAAAGGTTTGTTCCTGCATACTGGAAGGTCAACAGCTTCATTCTGTGCAAGGCTTTCAACACACATTTTAGGTTCAAGATACTGTATATATTGAAATATCCATCATCACCTCCTGGGCTGGTGGAGGCCATGACATAAAATAATAGCTCTATCTCTTTAGTCTGAGAGATCAAATAAGGAAGGTGTACACCATTCAAAAGGTCAAGGATAAACTTTGGTTTTAAAAGGGCTGTGTAACTAGTTTGAAGCCAAGATCCTCTTTATCTTTGAGCTTTGCATTGGGTGGACTACATTCTACAAAATCTAAACCAGGACAAAACCTTGATTCAATTTAATTCAAACAAAACATAAATTCAACTAAACTCAGTTAATACAATTATTGTCCACATACTATTAATTTCTCTCTTAAGTCAATTCATATTTATAATTTGGCACCATCTTTAGGAAGGTCTCTGGGGATTATATACAAATCTAGGAGAATCCAAAGATTGGCTCTGCAATGCAGGATTGCATTCTCTTTATCTGATTGGCAGGAAATGACACCACCCCCAATCCTGGGGCCACATTTTTCTGTGGCTCAAAGATGCATCAGTCTATAACATAGACATTGAATTGTTATTACTCCTCTATTAAGATAAAGCCATCCTTGGGAGGAATATTTCTACTTCACTAGAGGTAGCATATGATTGAGATACAATTTCCTGCTTCTAAACTGCATCCTATTAAAAATAGATAGAACTACCTTATGATCAAGTTGTAATCCTAAATGGAAATTAGATATATTATGATATTGATCTTTTGAAACAACTTCGTAGGTGCTAACATTTCTGGCTAGGAAAGTAGAATATAGGAATATTGGGAGTTTAGGAAGCTGGTATGTATTTTCTTTTGACTATCCTTAGTACTCTGGTTCTAAGCAGCATTTTGGTCATAAACAGGAGGTGTCTTTATTTCCTCTGTTTTTTTTTTTTTTTTTTTTTTGTTAGCTTACCAGTCACCTTCTAGTTACTGGATAGGAGACACTAGAAGACCTTAAGATCTTTTTGTGGCTGGAGTGTTTTTCATTCATTCTAATAGGAACGTGCATATAAGTCCTAGGGAAGGAAGGAAGGAAAACCCAACAGGGACCAGGGCAAAGAAGCCTTAATTGTCAGTTTGCTGTTTCCTGCAATGAAATATTTATTGGAGGTCAGGAAGCTGTAGATTTTAGAACTTGGCATTAATTATTTTGCAGCACAGTAGTCAAACCTTGGGCCAGGTTTGACAGCAAGTAAATGATGTACAGATATATACTTATTTTCCCTTCCTTGATGTTAGTTTCTTAGAAATACATTTGACATTCTAATCACATTGCTGTTTGGGGAATTAAGCACAAATGGTATCAAAAAGGTTTGACCCATTGTGGAACAGCTTTTGTCAGTAGCTGTAGGACATAAAGCTTTTGGGTGTTATAAGGAGATGGATTGGAAATCATAGCAAGCCTTGTTGTACTGTGCATAGAAGTATGCACAGCACAGGCTAATTGGTATAGCCAAAACATTTTAAAACAAATTAACAGAATTCATGTGAAAATGAAATATTAAAGCTTCTTCAGACGTTCAAGATCCAAATCCAGGATTCCATCTCTTCTATACAGATAGTCCTCAACTTACAGTTCATTTGGTGACCACCTGAAATTACAACAGCACTGACAAAAGGACTATTCTTCATGGTCATGTGATCAAAATTCAGACACTTGGCAACTGACTCATCTTTATGACCATTGCAGGGCCCTGGTGTCATGCAATAATCTTTTACAACCTTCTGACAAACAACAGGGAAAACAAATTCATTTAACAACTGTTGTTACTAATTTAATAAGTGCAGTGATTCTGTGACAAGAAAGGTCATAAAATGGGGCAAAATTCAGATAACAAATGTCTCATTTAGCAACATAAATTTTGGGCTCAACTGTTGTTTGATTCTGTTAATAAGAGGCTTGGAGGCGAGTAGTTCAGTGACAACAGCTCTTTATTAGACAGCACAAGCAATAACAAGAACGTATT
>JAEANM010025693.1:0-10893 GCA_017656035.1 Myanophis thanlyinensis
AATAAATAAATTCAGAATTCTATCCAATTTTTCTCTCTTTTAAAGATACCATTTTCAGATAACGTTTTCTAACAAGCTGGAAAAACTGAGGGGAGGGGATTGACACAACTGTTAACTGTCTCTGTTTTTCCAGTTGCAGTTGAAGTGGCTACACCTTCATAGCTGCATTTAACTCCCTTTTGCCTTTTGAATACTCCTGGGCTGGATACTCTTTTTGATTGAAATAAATCTCCCCAAGAGATTGGGGAAGGCCTCTTCTGCTTGGCCTAGATTTGCGATCCTCCAAGGAAATAGCACCCATTTCCCCTCATTGCTTGTGACAATAATATGACAGCTGATTATGCAGATTAGTAGAACAGTTTTAATCTTCCACACTAGGAAGACGCCCCACTAATAGGAGAGTGGGAGTCAAGTGTCAGGACCTGTCATCCCCGTGCATTTCCTCTGCCGAAAGAGCTTGAAACCTAGCGTGACAGTCTTCATCCTTGAAAATATTCCGTGTGCTCCACTCTGTAATGTAGTTAAGCTCCTGATTTGACAGGGAGCCTCACAGACAGGAAAGGCCGTTGTCTCCAAGGTCTCATTTTAGAAATCTGCAATTAGTCCTGCAGCTCGACTTTGGGGCAATTTTGTCCTAATTCGCATTTATCAAGTAAATGGAAAACAAAGAAACACCTTTTTATTAACTGGTGGGGGGAAAGGGCAGGTTCAAAGAATCTCCCCCCCAAAGGACATCTAGAGACAGAGGAATATTTCAGATTTATAACCATTATTGGGTAATTGAGTGACTCCTGACTTTACTTGCAATCTTATACTTGCTGGCTCAAAGGAGTAAGCCCTCCTGGATGAATAAAGATGCATTTATAAAACTCTGAATGACAGACCGGAAACACACCGGGACTGAATTGAATCAAAAACCGAGGACCCTCCTTTCTAACCCCAAGTACAAACATGGGGTCTGTTTTCCAGTCATATTTATTATTTCTTTAAATTGAGGCAGAACTTATTTAATTCAGTTATTGTCTCTTTCTCAAATGACGACAAATATCACAAAGCAGAACATGTATTATGACTATGCAACACTTTGGATTTTATTTTTAAAAAGTGCTTCAGAATACACTTTGTCTCCAGGAAAGGACTTGCCTACTCTAAAGAGTTGCAGGAAGCTGCTACATCTATACTTTTGTGCACTCCATATTCTTAGAATCAAGTAAACAAACAGACAGAGAGAGACACATATACACATGCTGTTTTTTCCATTACAAAAGGGTGAAGCATGAAATGTTTCAAGTATACCTCAGTGTTGTAATGATTATTCTCTATAGGCAACTTTTGACAAGTTGTAAAATGTTGATTTATTCTTGTTTGCAGTGAATTATTCTATTCATTCATGCAGATTTAATTTACTCTCAGATAATGTTTGAAAACATGCAAATGCAAATAGATTAATAGGTACCACTTTGGTAGGAAGGTAACAGTTTTTCATGCAACTTTGGTGTATAACCCTGTTAGCCAAACGACAATACTCACTCCCACACCCTAGAGTCAGACACAACTGGGAAATATTTACCTTTAATAGTTAGGTATTATAAAGTTCATGAAACTCAAATACTTTGGCCACTTAATGAGAAGGAAGAACTCACTGGAAAAGAGCCTAATGCTGGGAATGACTGAGGGCAAAAGAAGAAGGGGATGGCAGAGAATGAGGTGACTGGATGGAGTCACTGAAGCAGTCGGCGTGAGCTTAAATGGACTCTGGGGGATGGTAGAGGACAGGAAGGCCTGGAGGAACATCATCCATGGGGTTGCAATGGGTCGGAGATGACTTCGCAACTAACAACAATAAGTTCAAAATAAGAATTTAAAACGAAAAAATGCTTGGATTAAAATGCACCCTTATGCTACCTTTATCAGTTTGGAATTTGGAATGTTAACTGATATATCCTCACCCATTAGATGTTGCATGCAAAACCCCAAATTGTCTTCTATTCCTGTGTATTCAAGACCAAGCTCATATTTTACAATTTCCCTGAATAGTCATATGATGGAAATATACTCCTAGGGTTTTATTGTTTTATTATCATCCTCATCACGGTAATATTTCTTATGTTCTGTGGATCCAATAGTAGCTGTTTTGTCTGATCAATATCTCTCACAAAACAGGATCTATCTTAATATCCATTTAGATGCATTATTATTTGTGTGCACATGACTTGCTAGGCAGATGGTAAGTAAATGTTATATGTGGAACATGTGCTGTTCTCTGATCTATTTTGTATGATAAAGTGGATAACATCAGATGAATTCAGCAAGAAGAAGCTAACGATTTCAACTTTCTAAAACAGTCGGTTACATCTCCATAATGAAAAAGGATATGGCAACACGGCATCTTCTTTTGACATTTGGCCTGAAGACAATATGCATCAATATGCATGAAGAGATGTCCTTTCCTTTCCTTTCCTTCACTGATAATATAAATTTAGTAACCTTCATGGTATCATCCAACCCTGTTTTAAAATCTGGGCTATCTATGTTTGATTTAGTGGTTAAGGTACCAAGCTAGAAACCAAGAAACAGTGGGTTCTAGTCCCTCCTTATCCATGAAAGCCAGCTCAGTGACCTGGGGCCAATCACTCTCTCTTACACACACACATACAGCCCAGGCCCAGCTCACCTCACAGGGTTGTTGTTGGGGAAAATAGGAGAAGGAAGGTGTGTTGGATACGTTTTCCACTTCGAGTTATTTGTTAAAATAATAAAGTAGGGTAGAAAAAAATAAATAAAAATAAAATAGAGGAATTATGGATTTGTCATCCAGCGTATCTCAGAGACAGCAGTTTGGATAGCCTGATCTAAATTTAGTTTATTGTCATTGCACCTCATACGACAAAATCAAATGCCATCTTCAGTGTACATGATAACTATAAAAATAAAACACAAATACATATCCTTCCCATTCTATACAATTGAATTGAAAACCCCTGATATTGCATTCATACTGCACTATACAGTTGAATTCAGTATAGTTGCTGCCCTTGGATAGAAGGTGGGTTTTTTTAGCCTATTTGTCCTTGTTTTTATTGTCCTGTACTGTCTGCCAGATGATAATAGTTCAAAAAAAAGAGTGAGATGATCTTTAAGGATGTTTTGAACTTTCATAAGGCAGCAGGAGTTATAAAGTTCTTCCAAAGAGAGGAGAGGGCAACCAATGACCCTCTGGGCAATGATGTTAACCCTCTGGAGTTCTGTCCTATCTGCCACCATGCAATTGGCAAATCATACACAGGTGCAGTAAGTTAAAATATTCTTTATGGTGCAGCGGTAGAAGCTCACCAACAGTTTTCCATTGTGGTTGTTTCCTGAGAAGTCTCGGGTAGTATAATCTCTGCTGGGCCCTTTTGACCAGTGCTGCAATGTGAATGCCCCAGGTCAGGTCCTCTTTTATGATAACACCCAGAAACTCTTGCTCCACTTAGTTTCCATTGATAAGCAAAGGATTGTTGTCTGATCTATTCCTTCTATAGTCCACTATAAGCTCCTTGGTCTTATTGGTGTTAAGGACTAAGTTATTGTCTGCACACCACAAAAGTAACCTCATCTCGATAGGCAGACTTATCCCTCCTGGAGATGAGTCCAACCACTGTTGTGTCATCTGCAAATGTAATAGTATTACTAGCGTGAGTGGGAATGCAGTGATGCACATAAAGAGTATACAGTAGAGTAAGGGATTCAACACGCAACCCTGTGGTGTACCAGTGTTAAGAATAAGGCTGAGGAGATATGATTACCTAATCTGACCCTCTGAGAACGGCCAGACAAGAAATCCATAATCCAAAGGCAGATTGAATAAGAAAGTCTAAAATCCATAAATTTAGACACTATTTATTCTGTCATTGTTGACAATGAGACTCATTGAACTTTTTATATACCTTCTTTTAGTAACTTCTTAGCTGCTGTAAGTCTTTAAGAAGAAATTAAACATAAACCTCTGTTGTTTGGAATCCTATTAATTTAAGGCAATTAAGTTAAATTAAGACAATCTATATATTAGTAGAAAAATAAATCACTGTCTTTGACAGGAATGTTAAAACAGTCTTCCATACCTTGCAATCTACCTTTATTTAGGTAGTGGGTGGAGACTTAAGATAGAAATTTTTTAGTACTTCTGTGTATAATATTTCAGTGCCTTTGCTGTTCATATTATTGGTGAATTAATCTCATATATTTCATAGTTCTGGTTTAAGATAACATTGCAGGTTAAGATGTATTTAACTGCAAAATAGATGTGAAACTATGCAAAAACGAAGAGTTTTCTTTGTTGCTATAAATTATTGGATGACCACTGAAATCAGTGAAGTGCCTCACCAATTTATCTCAGGTTTCTTTATGTGGATGCATTCTTTATCTGGGAAATAGAACAATTAAACTCACAGATATGCTAAAATGGCTCTCCCTTGGGAACCATTTAACACGAGAGTAAATGAATCAAGAGATTGACAATTTCAGACAAGTCAATATTTTCACTAGTTGTATTTATATCATTGGATCCAAAGAAGTTATTCTAGCTGTGCAACAGGACTTTTACTGACCTATCCCAACCACAGTGGCTTCCTGTGGTCCCTAAAACATTCATCAAATCAACAGACTCGTTGAAATGGCTTTTCTGGTCCCAGCTGGACTCAACCCAACTCCACCAACCTAGAAAAATGATTGTGTTCTTAGTGAAACTCAGTATAAAATGTATTCTTGGTAAAAATAAGAAAAATTGCAGATAAATTGTTGTTTTATCAAATACACTGAACTCACTAAATCCAAGACTAAAATGAGATTGGGTAATTTATGCAGTTCAGGAAACCTCATGAGGAAAGCCATAGCACCTTGTATGAACCAGATTATATATTACATTAGAGTAAGTTTGATTTGTTGGAGAATAGCATAATCTGTGAGTAAAGGAATTGTGCTTTGTTAACTCAGGTTTGGATTTCAGCTTGTTTATTTATTATTTATTACACAAATCTATATGCTACTCCATCCTAAATTGCGGAGTGATTTGCTGCAAATCGCAAAGCAGTATAAATTCCATCAATCACTGTGCTTTAGGAGTCTTGAAAATACATACAGTATATAGGAACCCTGATAAAATCTCCTGTTCTACAAGACACAGAACTGTGAGTTTCTGACTGGGACAATGACTGAGAAGAGCAGAGGAACACCTGGTGAATTTTTCAGGAAGTGGTTCCTGACTGGAAGTTTTATCCTGAAGCAGTGGTGGAATTTATTTATTTTTACTACCAGTTCTGTGGGTGTTGCTTGGTAGCCATGGCTGGGGGTGGTGGTCATGTGACTGGGTGGACAGTTTCTGTAAGCAGAGCAATAAAGATTAGGCTAGAAACAACACCAGAATATTTTTTTTCCTGCCTTCCTTACAGGATTAACCCTGTAAAGTGGAAAAAACCAAAAGGAGATTTCTTCTAACAACTTTAGAAGAAAGTTGTCCGAACTGCTTAGAAACTTTACTACTGGTTCTAGCAAAATTTACTACCGGTTCTAGCAAATAGGTTAGAATCTGTTGAATTTCACCTCTGATCTGAAGTCAGAAATATCTTAGGATATGTCATTCGATCAATCTGAGTTTTGCATAATCAGGATATATGTATGCATAAATATGCATGTAATTTCAGACTATCTTTGCAGTTAGGAAAAAAAAATCAGACGGTTTCCTCTAAACCTAATCACACCCAAATATCTGAGAAAAATATATGATCTTGATGAGGTCAGCATGGAATAATTACAAGCGAAACCAGCCATTCTCTGTTTGTGACACATTATGGTTTGACTAAACACAAAACAGGAAGGAAGTTCTACCTCCTGTTATAAAAACATTATAAATATATATACATATACATCCAACAACAAAAAGCTGAGATCACATGACTCATCAACATCTGCTTCTTTTCTTTTCTTTCATAGAAAGCATGCCTGAATAATCAAGACCACAGTGCTGCTGTTAATTGTAAAAATCATTAGTAAACTTCCAGGTGCTGTTTACTGCATAACCATTGTAATTTTCTGTCCTAAAATCAGCATCTCCCCAACATCATTGTCTGCCCCAGGCCACGGGAATTGTGCAGCTTTTAGATTGTCAAAAGCAGTTGCAACCCTATTTGCTCACACTGAAAGAAATGGATCCACACCTGCAGCGTTTGAGGCTGTAATTCCTGATATTAGCCAGACCTCATGAGGAGAGAGGATCTTTTTTTTGCCAACCTTTTATGATTCAACCCTCTGCCATCCATTTGAAATCATTTAAAGATCCTTTTAGTTCGTTGCTGATGCCCCATGTCTGGGTCTCACACACACACACACACATACATCCCTGTGCTGCAGGCCAAGTCAATGGTAAGTAGCAATCCTCTACCAAACCTAGAAAGCTACCTGGTGGATAATAGTTAAAGTCTTTGTCTCTCTTTAGGCCTTTTCTTCGCTCCTCTTTTTATCATCATATCAAAAGCGTTGGAAGAAATATCCATCTGGTTCAGTTCCACGTGAGGAGAAAGACACCGGAAACATGGAGGCTGATTAGAAAGATAGTTTATTGATGAACAGGACCACATGGGTTTGAAGTCCTGGGCAGCTGACCACATGGAGTAGAGAGAGGGTGTGTGTGTTATTTATACCCTTTCTTGGGTCTTGCCCTTGAGCTTTCTGTTCTTGGGTAAGAAATGTATTTTATTGGCTGCTGTCAGACTCCCATGGGGCCATGCAGAGGTCATAGCTAATTTTGTAGGCTGTCTGAGTCCCAGGCTTGGTTGAACCCTTGCTATTATGTCACCCTTAGTCCTTCTTTTCATTAAACTAGACATATGCAATTCTAGCAACCATTCTTTATGTTTTAGCCCCCAGTCCCCTAATCATCTTCATTGCTCTTCTCTGCAATTTTTCTGGAGTCTCAACATCTTTTTTACATCATGGCAACCAAAACTGAATGCAGTTTTCCAAGTGTGCCCTTACCAAGGTATTATAAAGTGATATTAACACTTCACATGACTTCAATTTGAAGAATTGAAGCTGGTGAATTGGTGGCTGGAGAATTCTGGGAGTCAAAAGTCCACAAGCCTTAAAGTTGCCAAGGCTGAGCACTCCTGATTTAGGCGGTTCAAACCAGAAGGGAGCAAATGAGTTAAGGCTGGAGAAACCTAGCCAAGATGAAACTGACTTTCAGCCTCTTCCTCCCCAGGACAAAGCATCCTTCCCTCAATACAGAGTGTATTTGCCCAATATTGGAAAAATAAGAACATCCCACCAGATGAAAATATAATTCAGAAGATACTGGATTGTGCAGAGATGGATAGACAGACACTGAAAATAAAAGATAAAGGAGATACAGAGTATTATTTAACATGGAATAGGTTTTATCAAAGGTTAGAGATACGAGGTAGAAATTAGATGGAGAAAGAACATTGTTATGTATGAGTTAAATATGAATGTTGTTTATACTTGTAAGTATGCTAATATAATTGATATGATCACAAATAAGCTAATGTCATTATAAATAGGGTTATAATTATGTGTATTACTAATATTATTATTAGTATACTGGTTAGTTTATTTAATTTTTCCTTTCTGTAAAATGAAACACCCAGACAACACACTGTATTCAAAATACTTATATATAAATAAAAAAACTTGATTAAAAAAAAGTGCAGGCAATGACAAAGGAAGCATCCTGATGGAGAAGAGCTCATGAGCCATAGTTTTGAGCATGAACTCTGGGCAGGATTCAGAAGGATTCCTTTCTCCATCCCTTAAAACTGTAGTTCAGATAGAGAAATCTGTGGAAACTTGTCGTTTTTAATTTTAATTTTATTTTAGATTTTTTTAATCCCAATTTTATTATTTTTATAAATAACTCAAGGTGGCAACATACTCAATCCTCCCCTCCTTTACCTCCTATTTTCCCCACAACAACCCTGTGAGGTGGGCTGGGCTGAGAGAGAGAGAGCAACTGGCCTGAACTCACCCAGTTTTCATGACTAAGGTAGGACTAGAACTCACAGTCTCCTGTTTCTATGTTTTTATCGCTACATTAAAAATTCTCCAGGGAGTGCCTTGCTCTTTTTTTTTTTTACATTGTACTTATAATTCTGATCTTTCATTGTCCTGTATACTGAGCTCATGGAGCTAAGCAAAAATCTTTCCTTTAGATTTTATGATTGAGAAATTTCACTCACAGTATTTCCCACATTCCGTAGGGAAGTTGCAGGGATTTGTTTTTAAGATTCAGAGACGGTAAAGAAAAATGGTCATGTGGATCTTCTCCTTACTGCAGGATATGCTTAATGGAGTCATTGCTCCATTGAAGATAAGGACATTACATGAGAATGTGAGGAAAACTAGCCTACCAGAATAATTCTTGGGATTATGTTTTCGTGGATTAATTTTATTTCTCTGAATGAAATGTACAGATCCATTCAATTGTTGCAAAAACTGTGGATGGGGCCTCCAGCTATTTTGGTCTGCACATCCTACTGTCCCCATCCATTGGTTACATTGGCAGGTTTAAGGAGAGCTGTAGTCCAAAACATGTGGAAGACATCAGTTTGCCTGCTGCCTACTCAATTCCTCCTCCAGTCCTATGGGACTCTCATACTGAGAGCTCCAGCACCACTAATCAGAGGTTAAATTCATGACAAATACTAATCAAAACCTTATTCCCAATTAACATCTAATTTACCATAGATGGGCAAAAAAACCTGATAAAATGAACACGTTTCTTTGCAGAACTTCAGGCCACCCTCACAGTTAGGTCGAGGATTAGGGCCGTGCCATAAGAAGCCAACATAAAGGTCACCAAAATGTCAGGCAAAAGAGAGTCCCTTTAGGACATTATTCTTTAACTGCAATGAAACCCGAGTTTTAAATTATTCACCACTACCATCACACACAATAGCGAAGCCAAAACAAATGAAAATAGACTGCCAAACTGTCTTCATTTTCCCCTCAGAGAACTAATACACAGCCCTGGAAATAAAACACTTTTAAATTAATGCTGTATTTGATGATATAATCCCCCCTACTCCGAATCTGAAGTTTATTTAACCATATAGATGCTTGCCTTGTCCTCCAAGAAAAAAAAAACTTAGTGTTTTGTGGTAAGCAGATTAGCCAAAGCAGATTCTAGCCAGTGAAAGAATGGAAAGATTATGGATAAATATTATCCAGGCTTCCCCTTTCAGAAGATTTCTCTATCTCTTGGTTTCTCAATCTCCGCAATTCTAAGATGTATGGACTTCAGTTCCCAGAATTCCCACAACTGGCTGGGGAATTCTGGGAATTGAAGTCCACACATCTTAAATTACCAAAGTTGAGGATCACTGCTATGTATTGTTCCATGTAGAGAACAACATATGTACAGGTAAATTACATCCCAACTAGAATAGCATTTTGTCATCATGGCCATTATATACAGGTACAAGTAGTCCTCGCTTAACAACCATTTAAAATTATAACGTATCCCCTGCCAAAATTTATAATGACTCATCCTTCCAGTTACAAATGCTGCATTTCTTTCCCCCGTGACTGCATTTTGGGCACTTGACAATCAGCTCATATCTATGACCAGTTGCAGCATCCCACAGTCATGCGATTACAATTTGCAACATTTTTTTTTTTGCCAGTTTCTGTCAGGTCATTTCCTTCAGGAGAATGGATTTGCTTAATGGCCACATTTCACTTAGTAACTGTGGTGACTTGCTTTAGGACCACTGCAAAATTGAATCACCCACATAATAATTACAATAACTTATGATCAAAATTCAAGGTTGAATTGTGATCATTAAGTAAAAAGTAAGAAATAATAGAATCATAGGGCTGGAAGGAACCTCAGAGGTCTTCTAGTCCAATCCCCTCCTCAAGGCAGGAGACCTTTTATCATCTCAAATAGTTGTCCAACCTCTTCTTAAAAACCTCCAATGTTGGAGCACTTACAACTTCTGGAGGCAAGTCGTTCCACTGATTAATTGTTCTCCCTGTCAGGAAATTTCTCCTTAGTTCTTAGATACTCAGCGTTGCTCCCTTCAAATTAGTGCACTCGTAGTCCTTAACTTACAATGGCAATTGGGCCTGGAATTTCTATCACTAAGCAATGTGGTCATAAAGCATTACCTCATTGTTTAGCAATGGCAACCCATGCCAGTCTTAACTGAATCCCATAGTCTTCAGGCAAGACTACTTCCTGTTGGCTTCCTAAAACCAAAGTCAGTGAGGAAGCCGGCGGGAAGTTGCAATCCCAGGGCAGCAGACAGGCAAGTGGCTATTTGGGAGGGGAGTGAAGGGGGTGCAGGGGGGTTCAAGAGAGGCACAAGGGTGTCCCAGGGTGCAGTGTGGGTCACAGGGTACTGGAGAGGATACAAGCGGTTTTCCCAAGAGTTGCATTGTAGGTCAGGGAGGGTGTACAAGAATACGGTGTAGATTGGGGACGTTGTTGGCTGGCATTGGTCAGGGGAGTGCAAGGGCCTTGGCACAGATCTGGAAAGGCGTGCAGAACTGTGTGGGAATGCTTTGTAAAGCACAATTGCAGAGAGCATGGGAAGGATGGACAAATGAGAGAGAGAGTGTGACTTCTATTCCTGCACTGTAGAGAGCATCCTGACAGGCAACATCACAACCTGGTTTGGGAACAGAACCATGTAAAACAGACAAGCACTACAGAAGGTGATACGCTCAGCTGAGTGCATCATCCACATCAAACTCCCTGATCTACACTTCATCTACAACAAACGCTGCCGAACCAAAGCTTTAAAGATAGTGATGGACCCCAGCCATCCCAACAACAGACTGTTTACCACAATGAGATCAGGAAAGCGTTTTCGTTCCCTGAAGGCAAACACAGAA